>JARHVA010001794.1:877500-917500 GCA_037957365.1 Torreya grandis
CAGGATAGTTGGATAATGGGATGTTACCATGTGGCATCATCCTAACTACCCATGATCCTTGGGAGGAACATATCGAGAGTGATGCCTCTAGGCTAGTGGGCTATCAAGATGTTACCACATGGCATCATCTTATTGACCCATGATCTTGAGGAGGACCATATAGTGATCAAGCCTATTGTAAAGTGGGATTGTAGGATGCTACCGTATGACATCATCTTGATGACACATTATCCTAGAGATGTCTATGTAGTTTGAAAAACCTCTAACAAAGGGGGCTCACAAGATGATACCACATGGTATCATCCTGGTAACTTGTTATCCCAGAGATGTCTATATAGGGCGTGAATGATCCAAAACTCAGAAGTTTTGGTTGATAAATATCACAATAACATAAAAATAACACAGTAACAATGAATTCTCTGAGAAGAGATGTAGTATTACTCAAAATCGCAATACAAATATATGCTTATCTCTGGGAAGAGATGTCTGTCTTCACATTTCGGGTTACCTCTTCTTTTATACACAATTTGAAAGCATGGGGAGGATGTGGAAGGTCACCAATCTCGAGGGAGATGAAGTGGTACGACTTCCAATATTTAAAACAATACATAATTCGAGGAATTACTATTTTTAGAAACTTACTATTTTTAGACAGCACTATTAAAATTGAAATTTGAGGTACTTCTGTTGGGTTTTCGGGGGTCAAACTTCATTGAGCAGAGCTCAATGCCATTTCACGACATTCCCCTCATTCTTAGCTTTCCAACGGTTCAAACGGCGAGTCAATTGGAGCTACGGTGCAAAAGTTATGGCTCCTGGAAGTTCCGTCATCAATTGGGGTGGAACTGTTACCCGAATTGTCGCCTAAATTGATGCCTGGATCAGTGAAGCCCACGGTCAAGCTGGTTAGTGGGATGTCACTAGATGATAGAATCTCACTGTTTCATGATTTTAGAGGCATCCGTAATGATGCAAAGACTATAGACTAATAGGCTAGTAGAATGTTTCCATGTGACATGATTTATTCTACTTCATAGCCCCAAATAAGCTAAGCTATCCCTATAGAGTGGAAGGGTAGTGAGTAGCAAATTATCACAATGTGGATCTTTTTTCAAAGTTTCTTAGGCAGTGACATATGGAAAGAATGGCCTTGAGAGCCTGAAGCGAAGTTAGCATGGCCAGGGAACCCATCAAAGTGAGCACATGGAGCCTAACTACGTTAGTAATGGTTGAGGATAAATTTGATAATTGAATCAATGCCATTTATTCCATTGTCATTTGGTGTGAGTTATAAAAGAATTTTTGAGTGCTAGACTGAATGATTTAGGACTATGGGCTTCCAAATTAATGGTTTATGCCCATATGATCCTTTTGATAATTATAAGATGCTTTTTGTAATTGGATTAGATTATTGTATCTATCCATGTGTGTTGGTGTTTTATTTTTTTGTAATGGTGTGTCATGCCTATATTTAAGAAACAAAATGTCCATGACAAACTACTTGGAAGACAACCAAGATGATAAATAATACACATGGGTGGGCACCAACACTTTAGAGGAAATTTGGAATTTTCCAACTAGTAATTCAAGTTAGTGAGTATCAACACTAACAACATGTTATTTATATTAACTTTCCTGACATGTTTTTATTGTAAATCCGTGAATCACAAGATCAAGTAATTCCCACTATATTTACCACAAAAAATGCCAGTTCATAATCCCACCTCTAATATCACGAAGAATACCCAAGATGATGGGTGGAAAAATATTGGGGGAAAAAAAATAGTAACAAGGGGCTCACTCAGTTGACTGTAGCGAGCAATAACAAACCATCTTCCATTTTTGTGCCTCAAGAATCTATATCTATGTCACACATTGCTAGAGAGTATCCCATATTTTTTTTTAAAATTTACATAGAAATCCATCACATCCATACATATTAACTTTGGACATATGCATAATTGCCTATATAAATCCTCTACATAGAGTTGTCTATCATAGGTAACCCTTTGAGAAGGAGTCACTTTGCTCAAAACAATCGAGAGGCATTGGTTGAGAGCTTGCTGTCACTCTAGAGAAGGTTCATGCATTATGAAAACCTTTTGATAGTGTTTAGTTAAGACTCACACCATATTAGGCTTTGAAAAGAGGCAATGACCATTCTCCTAAATAGCTTGAATCTATTGGGAGGGAGTTTTGGCTTTGAGCATGTGAGAAAATAAATTTGAAACTCTATCCCCCACTTTGAACTAGTGTATCCATGCTCAAATTGGATCTCTATGATCATTGTACATGTTTACAATTTGGATATTTTACCTCAATCCAACCACTTGAGATTGTAGAATCTCACTAAAGGGGTTTTTATCAATCTTCACTACATGACTTAGTTCTAAGGAGGTTACTGAGTAAGAATGCCACCAAATCTTATCCAACAAGAATCCACATATTCAAATAAATTTGGTCATCCAATTGAGCTCATCATCCCACCATTAGATCTAACATGGCTATTGAATAAGCCCATGGACTAGGTTTTAAAATCACTTAATGTGGGCCATGGTGGGAGCATGAGATAGTAGGATTGTATTTAGAAAAAATGTGTTTTATAAATGTCTATCTTTTTGAACTACTAAATAAACTGGAAGTGGATAGGTGAGTGGTCGAAAAGAATAAATTCCAGTAAGGATTCTATTAGTAAGGAAAAGGCATTTTCAAAGGAGAAGTAAGACTGAGTGGAGAGCATGGCCTAATCAAGTTATTTAAAAACATGATCAAATCCACTTCGAAGGTTGGTCTAAGTTTACCAAACTTTAAATGTGGGGTGATGATAGGCATTGGGGTTTAAGATGATCCATCTCATAATGGCCACACTCCTTATCAGGTTGAGTGTTAATAGGCAACTCCTTTACAAATTGAATCATAGGCATAAGTGCCTGAGATGTAGAACTAAAGACAATTTATTATTACTCCCTTGAGTCAAGTGATCAGATGACTTGTTAAAGTTGTTTTTTCATCCCCCAACATTTTTCCACCCATCCTCCTTGGTATCTTGGGGTTATTAGAGGTGGGCTTGGGGGCTGACCTATTGTGAGGTAAATACAATGGAAAGTCCTTAATATTATGATTTGTGGCTTGATAATGGAATTATATGTTAGGCAAGTTAACATAAGGACCTATTTGGAGTGTCAAGAGTCATCATTTTGAATCTCCGTGAACTCTTTGAGATCCTTTGAAAAATCTACATTTGCTTTTAAACCATTTTAGCTTTTGCAAACACGTTTACAATTATAGTGAGAGTGCATCAAGAATGAATTTCATACCTTCATTTTTTTCACTTAAAAATATTAGGCATTCTAAATGGAGTTTTGATATGCTTCAATATTATTTGGTTATTCCAATCAAATACATTATTTTAGTTTTTTATACATGTAGACATGAAGCTAACAATTAGTCTAGTTTTTTGTCTTCATATCTTCATAATTTTCATTTTAAAATTTAGAGATTTTAAATGGAGTTTCGATATACTATAATATTATTTAAGTCATCCCAATCAAATAAACTATTTTGGTTTTTGATACATGTGTACATAAGACCAACAATTGGTCTAGTTTTGGCCTTCATACCTTCATTTGTTTCACTTTAAAAAAATTAAGCATTCTAAATGGAGTTTCCATTTGCTACAATATTATTTGAGTTATCCTAATCAAATAAATTATTTCAATTTTTGATACATGTGGGCATGAGACCAATAATTGAACATAAGTAGACAAAGCTGATTTGAAATTTAGATAAATTTATAAGGTATTGAATTGTTATAAATCATTTTCAAATTAATATTTTTTATGATGACCTCACCATTTTCAAATTAATATTTTTTATGATGAACTCTTGTAGCACATGAGCTATTAATTCACTCCAATAGAAATCATAACATCAAAATATAAGATGAGTCATTTTCATATTATTATTTTTATGATAAACTTTCATATCATTTTTATATTAATATTTTTATGGTGAACTTTTCTATCACATAAATCATTAATACATGTCTTATAAATCATAACATTAAAATATAAGATAGAAAAGTCACTTCAATAAGTTATAAATCATTTTGAATTGGAGTATACCTTCACTATATATGAAAATAGTTTTTGCTACATCTCAAAAAAGATATAACAAAATACATTAAATTAAACATTGCATGTGTAATAGCCAAACTAATCAATAAAAAATAAATAAATTTTATATATTTTTAACATTAAATATACATTAAAATTATTTTACATGAAATTTATTTTTATTTTTCCCTCTATTTAAACATTGGTGTACCATATGAAAAGGATATCTTGGCTAGGGTAACAATTTATTCTTTTTTCTGAGTTTCTAGGTTCATATTACCATTAACAATCATGTGTCATATAAATATCAGCGTCTTGAGAAGAATTTGGAAGTCTTAGTTTGGTTTACACTGATATATGTATATTTTTTTTACTAAACCTATTGCATTACAACTTTAAAACAGGAAATATAATTGGTTAGTTTGGTTTATGTTGGATACATTTTTTTACTGAACTTATTGCATTCTATCTCTAAAATAATAAGAAATAAATAAAACAGGTAAGTTTGGTTTATGATGAATCCTTTTTTTGGACCAATTCTATTGCATTCCATCCTTAAAATGATTAAATGTACATTTCCCAGAAGCATCATATTTGGAATGAGTATCTATCTTTCATTCGACATTGCTACAATATAGCTCTTCACAATTTTCTATCAAACATAACTTAAAATTAAGAAAACAAAAATAAATAAATTATTTATTTCTCTCTCACATTTGTATTATTGGATTTACATCAAAAGAGAGGATGTACATAAGTTGCTAATGTGTAGGAGGAGAACAATGTGGCTGATTTTCATTACTGACAGTTGACAAAATCGGCAGATAATGTTTTTATTTCAAAATGGATTGAACCCCCAGGAAATGGGTCTGAGATAGTGGATTTCACCTGCCCACCTGCTTTTGGAATAGTTCCTCCTACCAGGAAGCTCTTGGTCTGACGATGTCCTTCAGGAGGGTCAAAGAAGCCTTCCAAGAACTGGATTTTAACATTATTAGCATCGCAATATTGACAATCATTGGTCAGAAGTACGTCAAATTTTTGAGTTTCAGTAAAGTATGTCCAAGTACCTCGAATGACTCCCACGTCGTTACATCGTGAGGCTGCATGCACACAAACACTGCAAACCAACACATGCAGCACAAACAGCATCAAATGCTTACGCCCCATCTCCATTTCAACTGCAAATCCAATGCAATAGCGAATGATGAGATATATATAACCTGTAACAAATAAATTAATTATGGTGACGAAGCGAATCTCATATCAATTATGGTGGCTAACTGCAAGAATTAATTATATCAATTATAGTGGCTAAATAAAGCTAGTATTAATTATAGTCAGCAAGGGGAGTTAATTAAAGCCCATATTCGTTCGAGTAGTTAATTATAGCTCATACATTAGTTATGGTGGATAAACTATAATCTCAAATTTAGGATTTCTAACTGATTAAATTAATTATAATATCTAAGATAATATTAAATATTAAAAAGATGGTTGTTTAATTGGTGAGGATAATATTTTGTGGATCATCTCTCAAATTATAAATCTTCTTTTTTTTTTTTTTTTTCCAAATTTTGATGATATTTTTAATTATGATTGTTTAGACATAAAGAAGGATGTATATATGTTTGTGTTTCTATATTAATAATAATATTATCTATCATTTTTTTTTTTCTTTTCTAAAGTTAAATTTAACACTTTTTGTTAAAAAAAACAGAAAAAAACATTTTCAAATTAATGGAAAAAAATCTCTAAAATTCAATACTAAAAATAAAAAAATGTTTAAATATTCGAGAAATAAAATATTATAAAATATACTAATCAAGTCTTTAATAATAATAATAATAATAATAATAATAATAATAATAATAATAATAATAATAATAATAATAATAATAATCCACGATGCCAATTAATATTAGAAGAATGACAAGTTTCAATAAATTGATTTATCTAATTTTGGTTTAATTGTGAAGAACATGCATGCATGTTCTGTTAATAAATGCATGTTATGCATGAAATCTCTTTGAGTTGTATGCATCCAAATATTCTTGTAAATCTTTGCATGCATACAATTAGGGAAACTTGTTATAATTGAAAAAAATAATTGTTAAAAAGAAGATTTTACGATTCTAAGAAGGAAAGTAACATTGCTATTCTAAAAAATAGTAAGTAAATAGTGGAGTTGACATGTGGAAGAATGTTATATATATATATATATATATATATATATATATATATATATATATATATATATATATATATATATATATTCACATTTCTAACTTAAGTGGTATTACAATAGTCATAATATATATTTAGTTGTTATTATTGTAGATTATGAATTACCCTATAATGAATTTAAGGGTAAATAATTTACTCTGTAATAATTATTTACCCTATAAATGATTACCTTAAAATTATGAATTAATTTATAGATTATTACTCTCTAAATTGTTACCCTAAGATTATTCATATTTAAGAGTAAATAATCTATCGTAGGATTTATCATAAGGTTTATAGGGTAAATATGATAAATCTTAGGATAAATTATTTAATGAATTTAAGGGTAAATAATTTACCTTATAATAATAATTTATCCTAAGATTTATCATAAATATTTAATTAATTTTCTATTAGGGTTATGATTTTTATATTATTAGAGCAGTTTTTAATTTTATGTATGATTGTTAATATTAGTTTCTTTTTTAAAATATGATATTTAAATATTTATATCATTTTATAATGTGTCTTTCCACATAAATTATAATTAAAAATGAAAAGTTCTGTTAACATTGATCTAATTTTATGTATGATTACTAATTTTAGTTTTTCTTTTTAAAATATGATATTTAAATATTTAATTAATTTTATATTATGATTATGACTTTTATATCATTTTATGAGTTTTACATCACTTTAAGATTAATTAGTTATTATATATTTTTTTTATATTTTAATTAATATAAATATCTTATAATATTATTATAGTTATATGAATAATAGAAAAAATATTTAATAAATATATAGGGAATATGGATCAATGAAAAATATAGTTTAAAAATGAACAACAAATAAAAAGAATATGAAGAATAAAAGCGAGAACGTCGAATATAATATTCTCGAGAATGCCAAAGACAAAAATAACAATTACGAGTGATAGATGAGGATATAATAAATAAAAATGAATATGAAATACAATAATGCACAAAATGTAGAGCTAAATTGCCAATCCAAGAGATAGAAGGATAAATGAGAGAACATGTAGAATATATGATAGTGCATCATGCACAAACTTCTCAACAAGACCAAGCTATATTGCGAAGAAGATTACAAAGATCAATGCATGTAGATAAAATGAATAATGTAGAAAGAGAACTACAATACATCATCTTGCAAATAATAATGTCAATGTGGATGTTGATGATGAAATTTCAATGGAGAGAGAAGCAAAATATATGACGGAATTTGTTGAAATCCTTATTCATGAAAGTGAAAGTGGAATAGAGTGTGTACCAGAAACCCCACAAAAAAGATTGATAGAGCCATTAGAATCCAATTTTGCTAATATTGATAATGATATACAAGGGCCTATGAAGAATTAAATAGAAACAATCATTGTCAAAAGAAAAATAAGAAAAATAATTTTAAAATTAGTGATTCAAATTACCTATTTTTGAGATTGATATGTTGGGTAAAAGATATATTGATAGATAGACAATTTGGAATTCAAATTACATGGGTGAATAACAAATGAACATATCTTTTATATTTGTAAGCATGGCAAAAAAAAAAAACTTACTTTCTATGGATAAAATAGAGTCTAATTTTTGTTATGAAAGCCTAAGTGAGAAACAAAAATTAACATTTGATATAATTATAGAACACTTTAATCAAGGATAAAATATATCTCCATTGCATCTGATAATCCATGGAATAATAGGAACATGGAAATCTTATCTTATTAAAGAGATTAAATTGGCACTTCTAGAGTTATCAAAACCACAACATTGACCCCTTATACTACTTGCTCTAATAGGAGTTTCTACATTTAACATTGGTGCATCAATAATACATACAACCTTACGAATTCCTATTTCAAATTTTGAAAAACTAGAAGGAATAAGGTTAACAGCCATTCAATAAGAAATTAAACATTTTAGATATATTTTGATTGATGAGATGATCTTTATAGGTCAAAAGATGCTTGAAAATATAGATTCTCGACTCCTCCAAGCATTTCTAGAAAATGTTGATATGTGCTTTGGTGGAAGGTCAAAGATTTTTATTGGGAATTTGGGACAATTGCCTCCAATAATGGATAGACCTCCATATGCAATTACAAGACAAGAAAAATTATTATGGGAAAAAGTTGTAACTATTGTTATACCCAAAAAAATTTAATAGACAATAGGGTCAAACTAAGGAACAATAATGGTTTCAAGAAATTTTAATAAATTGTTTCTATATGATTTTCACTTTCTACATTCAAAGAGAGAATAAGAAACTAAGAGAAATGGTCTAAGGCTTGTATGTACCTGAATGAAGTTTGTGCATCGTTATCCAGATGTTGTGAGAACTCCTCTTTGGTTGTGGAGGATGACACCTGCAAAAGAAAGAGACTAAAACAAAGAAGGCATTAGATGAGGAGATGGTGGGTTGCCAAGCAAAAGTTTGATCCTAGAAGTACAAAGACTTTCTTAAGGGATGTCAACCCACTGATTGATAAAAATAATGTCTGATAAAAGGTAGAATGACAAAAGACTAAAATGATTAAAGATTGAAATAAAAATAGAAGCAAATGCTTACCTGAATGCTGTTGTCAGCCTGGTCACAGTCACCGACGTCAATTATTCTGCCGACGTCGGTTGTCAAGGTCTGCCGATGCCAGTAGGCTGCCAACGTCGGTGGAGGCGATGGTCTCTGTGGCAAGTGTCGGTCAGGGCAGTAGTCTTTAGATGAGCACTGGTTGGGTCTGTGGTCATTGGATGAGGTCAGGTCAAGTTTTTGGTCTATGGACGGCTCTGAGAAGGGCTCTGGGTCTGGTTGGAGGGTCTGAGAGTCTGGTTGAATGCTCTGTACAGGGTCTTTGCAGGTAGAAAGAATGGTCTACTAAAGAAGAAGTGTTGCTGATGCTTGTACCTATTGTTGATGTAGAAGACTGATGCAGAGTCCCTGCTATTGCTGTAGCTGGTGCAAAAGCCTTGTGAGAGAGAAAGTGAGAGGTCTGGTGGATTGAAGATTGGAAAATTGGCTGATTGTTGAAGGTTAAAAGGTGGATGATTCAAAGATTGAGAAAATGGGCTGCAAAGATTAGAAAATGGGGATCTGCACTCTGGAGGTGAAATGCAGTTATGAAAGAAACTGACGCTAGCAATATCGTTGATGTCGGTCGATAGTTGACCAATGTTGACAGCTAGAAGGCAGGGAAAAAGGCTAAAAATAGCCTTTCATCCATTTTCCCAACTATCGGGTCAGCGGGTCCAAGAAAGAAACGGTCGAAGGTGGCTTAATAGGCATGGGAAATGAGTGGGATAAGGGAAATGGGGTCTTAATCATTTAAGACTTGGCAAGGGGTAGTGGAGGGGATGTTGGAATAGGTCATAGGGTGATTAATGAGGGTATCCAAGGGCAAAGAATCCAAGGAGAGGTGGCAAGGAGAGAGAGAAAAGGGATTTTATTAATTTAAAATAGCTAATTATTTTAAATTAATAAGTGTGTAGGGGGTTAGGAGTGGTTAAGTGGAATGGGATGAAGGGGACCAAGGGGGGAGAGGATGAGGAGGATGACCATGGGAGTAGACATGATTTTGGTGTCTACATTTGCCCCTTTTTGTCTTATTGGTTGTTCTGATGAACTACAAGACAAAAACAGGAGTTGATTGCCCCAGGTATAAGATGAGGTTGCTTTCATCTTGTTGGTTGTTCAAGTGAACTGCAAGACAAAAATAGGAGGTTGATTACACCAGATGTGGGATCAGGTATTCCCCCTCAAAGCGAGAGTCGAGGGAAGGGAACCTGAAGTCAGGTGCCGATTTGATAGAGAGTGGATGAAAATGGTGAAGATGGAGTGTGAATGCTATAAAAGTCATGATTGCACGTATACCACTTCATGAGATGGTCAGGTCAAATTGTCACAGGTCAAGGTTGAGGAGTGCCAAAATTGAAGTAATCGGGCCCCAGCATTTGGTCGTAGCTGATCGGGTTATTCAATCTAAGCTGAAGCTCCAAATGGTCATCGTGTTCCAAGTATCCTGGGCTCAAGAAGTGCTCCTGGAAACACAAAAAAGTCACAAGTAGTGCAGATCAATCGGTTTGCGATCCTATACTTGTGAGGGTCAAAATGTGGTCTACAAACAATTTTGCTAACCAGTCGTGAGGTAGCATACATGCAAAAACAACCAAGGCAACGTTGTCTTGGAAGTGGTCAGGGTCTGAGGAGATAGACATGATCTCCAATGGTCATTGGTCGAGGTTGAGTCGAGATAGATAGCTAGTCGAATGAATAGATGGATGAAAGAATGTCGCTGAGCTAACCTCAAAAGACGTCATGTCATCTGAGTGCTACCTACATAGCCCCTATCGTTAGGGCCTTAGGCCAATGTAGTTCTCCCTAAATGGGAGGAAAAGGGTCGAAGTGATGGAATTGGTCTTGGTCAAGGTCAAGTCATGGTCAAAAGAGAATAATATGGTTTGTCCATCATTAGATGAATAAATGAGGGTGGTCGAGCTAACCCTAGAAGACGTCGTGTCATCTAGGTGCTGCCTACATAGCCTAGATTGGAAGGGCCTCAGACCAATGTAGTTCAGACTAGGGGTCAAGGAGGTCGATAGGTGGGTTTGGTCATGTGTCGAAATGATGAGGATAAGATGATGTTACAACCTTTTCTAAATGGTGTATTTTGTAACATTGGTTGAGGGGTCTTTCATCCCTAGCAATTTTCCATAGTCGTGATGGATGTATGCTAAAAATGAATTGAGGTCTATTTCTACTTTAGAAAGTATTGGTTTATGCTTAACATAAATTGTGTCTGGTCGATAGTTTCCATGTGTTTTGGTTTCCATAGAAACTATGTGAAATGGACTATGATGATGTGTGATGTCATGATGTCATGTTATTGGTCTGAAAATGTTTGGGTTGGCTTGGTTGGGTAGAAAAAGGTTTGGTTGAATGTGACCAAAGTGTGAAAAATAAGTGAAAGGCGAATTGCTCTTTCATTGACAAGGACCAAAATGATGGCATGGATAGGGTTGTTAGAACAAAATCCCTGTTCATGCATTACATCATTGACCAGTGGTTGTGCTAGAGAAGTAATCAAATCACTTGACGTTAAGTGAGCTCAAAGTCCCTTGAGTATGTTGGGGTGATAGGTTGAATATGTGATATGAGAGGATGGGGTAACCCTTTTGTGGTAGGAAGAACCTTTCCCCTTTTATAGGTGACCTGAGAACGACTATAGGCATGTCCATGGCTTAATAGTTTATCAGTCATTTTTTTTTGGGTGGATTGATCGATGCGGGAAGTCCACGTAGGGATGTTGCTTTGCTTTGTGGTCATATATGTGAAGCTGATCGATGCGGGAAGCTTCAGAATGAGTGCTATCTGTAGCAAGATTTAGTCATAGCCATCCTTCGAGGGAGTGGTCTATATTTTTCCTTTAAATGTTTGATATGACTTTGGCCTAGCTGTCCTTCGAGGGAGCAGTCTAGTAAATACAACAATTATGCAGCTATCCTTTGAGGGAGCAGTCTACATTTAGAGTTTTATGACCTTTGACATGTTAGGTATCCCATTTTTGACATATTTTGTTGACTAAAGTTTAGCCATGGACGAGCCTCTAGAGGTTTAAGGGTTCCCTTTTATTAGGACAAAGCATTACTGCTTGACAAAAGGGTTGACTAATGTTGGGAAAAAGGGTTAAAGGAATAGGAATGATAATGATAGGGATTACTTAAGGGACCAGCTCAAGTAAAATGTCAAGTGAACGAGTACTCGACTAACAATAGAATGGTCGAAGATGCAAGGCATAAAAGGGCTCAGGTTCTGATAAGTCCCTGGGCCATGCTTGTGCGTTTATGATAAGGTCCGAGTCAATTAGGAGCGGACTTGCCCAATTTGCCTCTTCAAGATTGGTAACGTGTTGATTGATGTTAGATGGTTGATATGGTCGCTGATTGTTCAAGGCTGGTTGATGATTGGTTAAGGTTTGGTCGAGGCTTGGATGAACAATTGATCAAGGTTAGGGTTGATGTTTGGTCAGAACTGGTCGATGCTTGACGGAGGCTTGGTTAAGTTTTAGGATTAAAAGAGTGATTGATATTTGGTTGAGACTGGGTTGAAAGGTTGGTCGAGGCTTGGATGAACATTAAATTCCCCCAGCGGCTAGGGAGAATGTTTGACAGATTGGTCAAGGTTGGTTGATGCTTGGTGGTCAGATTGACTGTGTTGATGTCGAATAAGGGGGTTAAAGGTGGCAAAGGGACCATAGTCTGGCGTGGAGATCTCGATTTAGGTGATGAGGTTTGAGAAGCATGGGTTGGTGTTGATGATTTGTCGAAGGGGTGGTTAAGAGGATCCTTGATGAGAAGGGTATCCTTTTTCTGGTGTTGATGAGTGACAGCTTTAAGAGCGCAACAACGCTCAGTGTCATGTCCCGGAGTGTGATGATAGTGGCAAAATTTAGAGTTATCGAACCAAGATGGTCTTGATCCGAGAGTTGATGAGTGGGGTGGTGTTGAAGGTTTGTTGATAACATGGTCGAGAAGAAGGGTATCATTCCCCAGACATTGGTGAATGACGACCTTGAGGGCACAATAATGCTCAGTGTCATGCCCAGGCGTGCGATGATACGTAAAAATCTGAGTGTCATCGAACCAGGGTGGTTTTGGTCTGAGAGATTGGTATGGTTTAAGAGACGGGAGATTGATGTGAGATGACTGCAATAATTGCCGTAACAGTAAGGCATAAGAACCTGCTAATGGGTTTGGATGTTTTGTTGCAGTGGGGGTTGATGACTTTGGTTTGAGAGGCATTGGTTGATGGATTGGAGGAGATATATGTCTGATGGGTTGAGAGAGTAATGGAGGTGACTTGCCTCTGTGAAGTATGGGAGTGGCAAGCACTCTTATTAAAGTGGATGGATGCAGGCCCAAAATTGAAGGTAGTGATGAAGGTGGGGGAGGAGTCCTCTTGTGTGGTTTAGTGGCCTTCTTTGGTTTGGGTTGAGGGCCACCATTGTGCGAGGTGAGGTTAGATACGGGTTTGGGTTTAGATGTGGACGAAGGCGAGTGAGATGTGGCCATCTCAGACAAAAGGCAAGAGGAAACCGTTATTGGGTCTTCCTCGATCAAAATGGGTGAAGAGACTGGTTCTTCTCTTAGTGGAGAAGAAATAGGAGAGTGTGACTCCTCAAGAGGGCAGAGGGCAAGGATGATTGTGCATTCGACTTGTGGTTGAGGAGTAGGTAAGGTAGGGTCCTCCATTGAAGGTGGGGCTAATGGTGTTGGCATGGTCAAGGCATCCTCCAGTATAAGAGAGGTCGATGGAGGACTAATAGGAGAAGAAAGTTCTTCATCTTGTGGAGGAGGTTGGTCAGGGACAAGAGGTGAGACCATGTTGACCGTGTGTATGTCATGCTCGCAGGAGCTACCGGCCATGGTCTGAACATTGTTTTGGGTAGGCAGATGATTAGGAAAGGGTTCTTTGAAGATATCAATGTGTTGGTTGGGTGGGGCCTTTGCGTTATCCAAAACAAGATCCCTCTTGTCTATCATGTCTTGAATGATGTTTTTGAAGGTTTGGCAGTTGTTGATGTCATGGCCTTGGACGCGATGCTATTGACAGAAGTCGGCCTCCCTATACCATGTAGGGATGGATTTTGAAGGGTCGAATTGAGGTGGTCAGATTGGAGGGAGATTGAGGACCCCCTGCTTGACAAGTTTTTCCAAAATGAAAGCGTATGATTCTCCAAGTGGAGTGTATGAACGCTAGATGTACCATTGTTGGAAGTATTTGGTGATGCTTTGAGATGTTGAAGGTTGAGATTTATTAGTTGTTGTCGAGGATGGTGATCTAATGACCACAGTGTTGGCCACTCCTTTGGGCTGGGAATTGGCAAAAGAAGAAGGTCTGGAAGAAGGGTCATTGGTTCTTGCATTCGTATTACGCAATTTGACCTTATCTTTTTCAATGGCACGGAGTTCAAGCTTGTTAGGGAACCTAGAATAATAAACATGCTTTGATCCCACTGTGTCAAGATCTTGCTCTACCAATTAGAGCACATATGATTACTTCTTGTATTAGCAACTAAACACAGAATTTAACTAGAATCAATAAGTAACTAGAACTATGAAACAACACAGGAATTGAGAGACAATACACAATTGTATTAATAATCACTTATAAGAATATACAATAAAGAAGATGCCACTTCTTCTTCCACCTTAAAGGTTCACCACACCTCAAGACCTTCTTCCCTCTCTCTCTTGGTCACAACAATCAACTCCAGTGTAGAATTGATGTTCACCTCTCCAACCAGTCAGTAACACGCTGCCAGTTCACCAAGTACACAACTGTACTCCAAGTAGATCTCCTGCTCTCTATTGCTACCTGCAAATAACTAGACCTTACTCACCATTGTAGATCTCCTATAGAAAGTCATGTACACATGCTGACCAAGATCATACACATATGAAGAACCCTGCTGATTCTCCAAACCAGTACCCACCTTGGTACTATGGCACTAGGAGGAACACACCATTGCTCTCTTCTCTCTGAAGGAGCTTATTGCTCTCTTACTCACTAGCTACAAGTTTACAATATAGCCCATGAGTCTATATATAGATCTCATGCTTAAAATAATTAGACTAACCTAATTACAATAATTAGACATGCAACTCAAGACCAAAAATAGCCTTTGCATGTAAACACTCGATTCAACGAACTAACTGTCTATGGAACAAGCAGTTCTGGAACTGCCACAGGCGATCGACATCAGTCCTTGTCTGCTGGAGGTGACTGACGTCGGCCGACATACTGCTGATGTCGGTTGCCTTCCTGTCCACCCTGCCGTCATCGGTTGCCTTGTGCACTGCACTCTACCGACGCCGGTCTCCCTGGAACTCAGCAACCTCCTCCCTATTTGCACTGGTTGAAGCTTTTAGCTCCACATCCTAACAATCTCCCACTTGGAGATAAACAACTTCAACTGTACCTGTACTTGTACTCTATCTAATTTGTACCCTGGCTTGTATCCCTCTTCAAGATCAATCCTGAAGACTAACCACCACACCTTGTGATGATCTAACCTTTGTGCCTTTGTCATCCAAGTAACCTGCCACATCCGCATCTACAAACCTATGTAGAAAATAACTTGACCCTGCATAGCATGTCGACCTGCCGCTGATCCCTGTAAGTATCCACTAAACTACCCTTCAGTACCTCTTCCTCGAATTGGCTCCATACTTTATGACAACTCCCACTGCTTGGGAAAACTCAGGTCTACACTAGACCTCATGTGATTTTGAACCCTGTTTCAAGCTAAGCTTGAATTGTCCAGCCCTTGGTGTGCTTTTTGATTTTGCATCCTGCATCACGAACCCCACCAACACCGTCTTCACATCAGCTCCCACTGGAGATAAAATCTCCATGTCTCTTATGCCAAAGAATTTCCCTACTCCAAATTCTTCCTGACACACCTCTGAACTAACCTTACCCTTAGCTCAGCAAATCCCTATATGTACAAAACCCACTAACAAATTACCCACATACAGTAACTAGATATTGTCGTGACTCATCATCCACCTGGTAAGACAAAACCACAATAGTTACATTGACATTGACTAAAGCCGTGCTTAGTCATCCACCTGTCACACCTGTACCACTGTCCTGTAGCTTCCTCAAGACCATATGCCTTGGCCTTCTGTCTCTTGTGTCCATCCACTCTCTTCTTTAAAATGGGAATCCATTCCGTCTCTCAGTGCTTACTTCCAGCTGACAACTCTTCCAATAAACACCTGTTTGGTTCTTCTCCAAGGACTCCTCATCCATGCCAAGCTCCCACTGTATCTAGATTTTACCTGCATTGCTTCTTCCATCTTCCTGGTTCTTGACCATCAAAAATCAATATAAAGAAGGTGAACAATGAATATGAGGTTCACTTACCCTTTCTGACCTCGACATGAGCGTTTGAGACTTGTTGACAGCTTGCTCTCTGCCCACCATCCATACCAGTGATCAATCTCGGCCATCTCCCAGTCTGCTCCCGACTGATGTCGACTCCCTGTACTGATCCTGACTGTCGACGTCATTTCCCTGGCCGATGTCGGTACCTTCATGACCGATGTCAGTCTTCCTGTTGCCAACGTCAGTTACTGTATGACTGATGCTGGTACCTGTGTTCGTTTGTGAGTGATAAATTTTTACCCACGAGCTCTCCATGGATCAAAACCCTATTCAAATCAACCCTACTCTGCTCAGAATAATTCAACTTTCTCACCTGATCTCTGTCCGTCATCTCCTCCATGAACACCAAGGCTTTCCAGTTCTTTAGCTTATCAAAGACATCTGACTTCCGCTTCAAAACTTACATTCTCCTTCTACATATGTGACTAAGCCTATGAAGCCACATTTCTGCAACAGAAGGTGAATCAATAATATAAGTAGATAGATAAAGGATGCCTACTTTCTTACCACCATCTAATTCAAGTGTATCCACTATGAGAGTTACAGTGCATCTCTCATCACCCAAATTTCCTAAAGAAATTAGACTCATCTCCAAGACTGGTACCTGCATAACTTCCTTCAACCACTGTGTGTCATCCATCTGCAATTTTAGCTTCACGTCCCTTCGTCAATAATCTAACAAGGCTCTTCAACCCCTAAATAAATCTCTCTAAAGTCTCCAAAGACATACCCATGAAAAGATGCTCTATTTCAGGCTGCATGGAAAGAGGCAAAAGAATCTGTAAACAAAGATTCCACTTTATCCAAAACATCCTGTGCAACATCACCTGCAACATATGCTTCTTCACGCTAATCTTCTACTGACCAACAATCTCTTTTTACCTGCTCTTTCTTTCCATCAATCAGACCATTTGTGCTATTCAGTTTCTCCATTCGTAGCTTACTTTCTTCTGCCATTGCTATACTCCCACTCAATCTGAAACCCCTGTGAGTGACCTGTAATCAAAAACACTACCAGATCTGAACCACCTGTTAGTCAACCCAACCAAAAGCTCTGATACCACTTGTCAGGGAACCTAGAACAATAAACATGCTCTGATCCCACTGTGTCAGGGTCTTGCTCTACCAATTAGAGCACATATGATTACTTCTTGTAGTAGTAACTAAACATGAAATTTAACTAGAATCAATAAATAACTAGAAATATGAAACAACACAGGAATTGATAGACAATACACAATTGTATTAATAATCACTCAGAAGAATATACAATAAATAAGATGCCACTTCTTCCACCTCAAAGGTTCGCCACACCTCAAGACCTTCTTCCCTCTCTCTCTTGGTCACAACAATCAACTCCAGTGTAGAATTGATGTTCACCTCTCTAATCAGTTAGTAACACACTGCCAGTTCACCAAGTACACAACCATACTCCAAGTAGATCTCCTGCTCTCTGCTGCTACCTGCAAATAACTAGACCTTACTCACCATTGTAGATCTCCTATAGAAAGTCATGCACACATGCTGACCAAGATCATACACATACGAAGAACCCTGCTAATTCTCTAAACTAGTACCCACCTTGGTACTGTGGCACGAGGAGGAACGCACCATTGCTCTCTTCTCTCTGAAGGAGCTTATTGCTCTCTTACTCACTAGCTACAAGTTTACAATACAGCCCATGAGTCCATATATAGATCTCATGCTTACAATAATTAGACTAACCTAATTACAATAATTAGACACGCAACTCAAGACCAAAAATAGCCTTTGCATGTAAACACTCGGTTGAACAAACTAACTGTCTGTGGAACAAGTAGTTCTGGAATTACCATAGGCGACCGACATCGGTCCCTGTCTGCCAGAGGTGACCAACGTCGGCCGACATACTGCCAATGTCAGTTGCCTTCCTATCCACCCTGCTGTCATCGATTGCCTTGTGCACTGCACTCTACCGATGCCAGTCTCCCTGGAACTCAGTAACCTCCTCCCTATTTGCACCGGTTGAAGCTTTTAGCTCCACATCCTAATAGAGCTTTTGGGCCATGGTGAAAGCTTCATCGAAAGTGTGGAATGTTTGAACTTGTAAGGTAGAAGAGATGTGCCTAACACATGCTCAGAAAAAGAGCTTGATGAGCTCCGGTTGAGGCAAGGAGAAGGAGAGCTGGTTGATCAAGCCTCTCCAACGGGCGATAAAATCGACTATTGATTCATCGTCAAATTACCTGATGGAGTAGAGGTCTATGATTGAGACTTGTTTGGTGATATTGATAGAAAAATGGTCGAGGAAGAGTTGGGCTAGCTGAGTGAATGAGAAGATAGAATGTCTGGTAAGAGAGGTATACCAGTTAAGGGTGGGGCCAGAAAGTGACATGGGGAATGTGCGTAGAAGTAATGCATCATCATGGGCTAAGAGATAACAAGCATGTCTGAATGCTCATAGATGCTATTGCAGGTCTTCCTTACTCTAGAAGTGAGAAAATTTAGGAAGCTCCCACTAGTTGGGGTATGGTCAGATCAGGATGGAAGGATGGATGGGTTCATTGCAAATTTGATCATATGAAGAGACATTGCTTGAACCAAAAATGGAGGCTTCAAGACTAGACATTTTATCCGTCAGCATTTTGATTATATCTACTAATGGATTGGTGGATGGGGTGGCCCCTAGGTTGTAGGGTGCTTGAAAAGTGCTAGAAGGGGCATACGACATAGTTGGTTGTGCTTGTAGGGGCGCAACGTATTGATAACTAGTCATTGGGACAAAAGTGGAGGCCAAGGGTGGTTGCGTCATGAAATTAAAAGGCATAAGTTGACTAGATACCACCAAAGGTGGTTACGTGATGGCATTGGCAAAAGGGGAGGTAGACACTCTTGCATTTATAGGTGCAAGAGTATGTGGGGTCGAGACAGTCAAGTTCTGGTATGATGTAGAACTTGGTTGAATTGCATGTGGTTGAGGGGGTAATGGAACCCTGATGGAAGTTGGTCTAAAAATAGATGGGGAGGCCAAACTTTGTGTATTGGCCATGGTCGGGTTAATGGTTGAGGCAATAGTTTGAGTCATAAAAGGCTGGGTAGTGAATGGTGTTGACGTCATTGCCGCTTCACCCGAAAGGTCTCACATTTGGTTTCTTGCGAGATAGTTTTGGAGGGCTTTGACATTGAGGTCCAAGAATCTTTTGAAATCTTGGTCCCCTTCAGGGACAATGGGGGTCTGAGTCAGGGTCGGTCGAGTAGGAGTTCATTCGGCCTCTGAATGAAACTCCATTAGGGGACTGGTTATGGATGGGGAAGGTAGAAGCGGTTGATGCCTCGCTTGGTCAAGAAGAGCCTTGGTTTGACTGCGTGTCAAAACCATTCAAGGCAAGAGGGGTCAGGTTCTAGAAATTGTGTTTTTTTAGTTTAAAAAAATTAGAATAGAGTTTTGGCAAAAAAAGGGTCGGGTTTTAATGCTGCTATTTTGAAAAAAAAGGACTGTGACAGTGATCGACGTTAGTTGAAAAATTGATGTCAGTGAGAAAAAATGGCTGACATCGATCAGATAGCTGATGATGGTGAAGAAAGGTTTCCGACGTCGGTGGTAAAACCAATGCCAGTGACTGTGTTTTTCAGAAACTCAGTGAATTTGAAAGTTTTTGGAAAAAAAGAAGAAGAACGTCCTCACTAGCTCAAAAAACCAGATAAGAACAGAAAAATAGATGGAGACAGGCAGACCCTAAGCGTTAAATCCTAAGAATAAACTTTTAGAATCCTGTTGGCTTATGCCTAAGATGAATGTTTTTGGGGAAGTTGGCTTTTGAGATGGGTCCTAGAAGAAGTAGTCTAAAGATGGTTTCAGGTTTGTTTAGGCGCTCAAGAGTCTATGTTAGGTTCTGTACTTGGCTTGGTGCTAAGGAGCAAGCTCCCCTCACTTCATGTGTCCAGTGATAAGCTGGTCTTGCTTAGACAAAATATAATTTCCCTAGAGATTATCCTCTGCCAGAGAATAGAGTGGGCTTTCCCCTTGGTGATGAAATCCAAGTGGGATTACCGGGATGGGTAAGGTATCCACTGGGGGATGAAATCCTAGTCGGGCCTTGTCTCAGGTGAGTTTTGATGTTTGATTTGTGCAAGTGATTTGGTTTTGGAACATAAAGTGATCTATGATTAATTCATGATGCGGTTGTAATTACTAAATGTGGACTAAGAAATGCAAGCAAGCAGAAATGAAATGCAATGTGTTTTAAGCCCAAGTCGAAATGTGAGTTTGAATGAAAACAAGTTGAGAAAGGGTTGAAGAGTATGACTTTTGACTAGTCTAAGATGCAAGAAAAGAAAAAAGAGTTCTTTTTAATCTTGCTTATGGTGTCTTTTGGAAGAGAGAGAAGAAAGAGGTGAAAAGGAGAAACCTAATGCACCTATATGAAAAGAAAGAAAAAAAACCCAAGGAAGACCCTAGGGTCCCACCGGGTGTGCCAGAATGTTTTTATATGATTTTCACTTTCTACATTCAAAGAGAGAATAAGAAACTAAGAGAAATGGTCTAAGGCTTGTATGTACCTAGATGAAGTCTGCGCACCATTATCCAGACGTTGTGAGAACTCCTCTTTGGTTGTGGAGGATGACACCTACAAAAGAAAGAGACTAAAACAAAGAAGGCATTAGATGAGGAGATGGTGGGTTGCCAAGTAAAAGCTTGAGCCCAGAAGTACAAGGACTTTCTTAAGGGATGTCAACCCACTGATTGATAAAAATAATGTCTGATAAAAGGTAGAATGATAAAAGAATGAAATGATTAAAGACTGAAATAGAAATAGAATCAAATGCTTACCTAAATGCTGCTGTCAGCTTGGTCATAGTCACCAATTTTGGTTAGTTTGCCGACGTCGGTTAGGCTGTCAACGTTGGTGGAGGTGGTGGTCTCTGTGGCCAGCATCAGTCGGGGCAGTAGTCTTTAGACGAGTACCGATCGGGTCTGTGGTCATTAGACGAGGTCAAGTCAAGTTTTTGGTCTGTGGATGGCTCTGAGAAGGGCTCTGGGTCTGGTCAAAGGGTCTGAGAGTCTGGTTGAATGCTTTGTATAGGGTCTTTGTAGGCAGAAAGAATGGTCTACTGAAGAAGAAGTGTTGCTGATGTTTGTACCTGTTGTTGATGTAGAAGACTGATGCAGAGTCCCTGCTATTGCTGTAGCTGGTGTAGAAGCCCTATGAGAGAGAAAGTGAGAGGTCTGGTGGATTGAAGATTGGAAGATTGGCTGATTTTTGAAGGTCAAAAGGCAGATGATTCAAAGATTGAGAAAATGGGCTGCAAAGATTAGAAAATGGGGATCCACACTCTGAAGGTGAAATGTAGTTATGAAGGAAACCGACACCAGCAATATCGCTGATGTCGGTCGACATCGGTGGCTGGAAGGCAGGGAAAAAGGCTAAAAATAGCCTTTTGTCTATTTTCCCAACTATCGGGTGAGCGGGTCTGAGGAAGAAACGGTCGAAGGTGGCTTAATAGGCATGGGAAATGAGTGGGATAAGGGAAATGGGGTCTTAATCATTTAAGACTTGGCAAGGGGTAGTGGAGGGGAAGTTGGAATAGGTCATAGGGTGATTAATGAGGGTATTCAAGGGTAAAGAATCCAAGGAGAGGTGACAAGGAGAGAGAGAAAATGGATTTTATTAATTTAAAATAGCTAATTATTTTAAATTAATAAGTGTGTAGGGGGTCAGGAGTGGTTAAGTGGAATGGGATGAAGGGGACCAAGGGGGGAGATGATGATGAGGATGACTAGGGGAGTAGACATGATTTCAGTGTCTACACAAATCTAAGAGATGTCAATCCAACCATTAATGATTGGTAGTTGTTGATGACTAAAACTAATGCTTCACTTGAAATAGATGAAAAAGGAGGATTTTAATGAACACATGGATTTATTTGTAACAAATGAGAATGTGCATCAACATAATAAGATAAAATTGTATGTATTGAATCAACATGTTGCTCAAATCATTGCAACTAGAGGACAAAGCAATAATGTTATGGGATTAGATGGTGAACAATTGGAAGTTGAATTTTTAATTGTTGTTGGTGTGAGGGTGATGCTCACCACAAATTTATGGATAGAATAAGGTCTTGTCAATGGTGAAATTAGATATATTTGAAGCATTGTATACAAACTAGGGATAACACCCCCTAAACCACCTACATATGTTATGGTTCAATTTGATAAATACATAAGGATCATTTTTGTTGATGAATATCCAACTACAATTCCTATCAGTCCAATACAAAGGGGCCGTGTGAGTCAGCTACCTTTGAGATTGGCATGGGGATTGATAATCCATAAGTCACGGGGATTAATACTTGAAAAAGACATAATTGATATAGGATTTACAGAAAGACAAGGTTTAACATTTATGGCAATATCATGTGTAAACTCATTACATGGATTAAGGATCGTACCACCTTTCACATACAATAAGTTTGAAATATTGAAGAATGGAAAAGGGGTAGATAAAAGAAAAGAGGAAGAAGAAAAACTTCAATTGTTAGAGGATATCATGTACACAGATGAAATTTCTTAAACTTATTAATATTATACTTCTTACAAATATCATATATGTGTTGATATTTATCTCTTATTTTAATGTCAAATGTATACAGTTCAAATTTCATAAAATTATTGTTATATTTCATATATGTCATATCCGTGTTTTTCTCTACTTCACATGTTCTATAAATTACAATTTTATTGCATATATGCCACATATGTACAGTTTTGATCTCCATCTATATATATTTATATATCAAAATTTATGTTTCTCTCAAAATTTATCTTTAGTCTTACATGGCAATGAGTGCTACTAGCATACATATCTTAAATAAATCTATGCAAAATAAACTGATAGATATCATTCCCAAGGTACTCACAATTTAATATGATATAGGTGCCTCCAGAATGATTTCTATCAGTGTATTTTGCATAAATTTATCAAAGATAAATATTCTAGTTGTAATAAATAATTTAATATAGAATATTCAAGACTTATATTAATATTTCAAAAAAGTATCTTATTTTTATTCTGCATGTTTAAAATTTTTACCATATATTAAATATATTATTTTAATAAACAATTCAAATTGTAATTCATACTTAAATTTTTATATGGAATAAATTTAATTAAATTAAAATCTAACTTATCAAATCAATTATGGTGGTAAATAGTAAAACCACAAATCTGAAATTTACCTTCTCTTAAAATATCATGGAACAAAAATAATTATATTGTAATGTAAAAACTAAATATTAAAATTTAGATAATTTTTAACAAGATAAACTAACTACATTGATATCTTTTTTTATTTAAATAAATATTTAAATCTAATTTGATTTTGAATAATATGAGTTTTTAAGAAAAGAATATAAATTAGATATTAAAAGAAAATTATTTGTAAATAAATAAAAATAAAGGTAAAGATATTTTTCACGTAATATTTCATTGAAATAGTGATTGGGAGGATTGAATAAAGTTAAGAAACTTGTTCTACTAGGGTTAACATGTTTATCTTATTTTGTTTTGTTTACTTGTTATACCTTATTGACATACTGCTTATGTGAGACTATCAAGGCTAATATGCATTTATTGCACATCAATATCCATCATTTGAGTAGATTGTTTCTCTTTAAATTTTCTTTGACCACTGTGTCATGACTACAATTGTAGATAGTGGGAAGGAGGGTGTCAAAATGAATATATAAGTTTGTCCCAAAGGTTTAGAATGAGGTACAGTTTCATGAAATCTTCCTAAACTTGATTATTTTTTTAGTAAGTAGATGTTATTAATAGTGTTTCTAAGTGATATGAATATAATTATTGTATTATTTATTATTTTGATTGTATCCCCTCTGAGGAGTAACTTAATGTATGGAATGTCATTATTGGGAACCCTTGAGTTTCCATATCAGATGTATTCATAACCTCATCAAAGGGTGACTTAGTTTTTCTTTCAAATATCCTTCTCAATTTCAAGCCCTCTTTTCTAGGTCAACTTTTTGGTTCTTGAAAAAAACCTTCATGAGTGTGTCCCCTTAAACTCATAATTTCAAAGTTTATGGACATGAATACCTTAAGGTACATGCCTAGGTTGAACTTTCATGTCTTTTGGTTCCTTTATGACTGTTTCTTAATCAAACTATTAAACATAAAGAATGGATTCTATTTCATGAGGTAAATAAGTTTTACTCTGCATACCCCAATAAGTGTGTTTGTGTCGAGGTTGGATTTATTAAGGAATTGAAAGAGAACATTGGTATTCAAGCAGGGATGAGTTACATCTTGTAGGAAGTTAAATTTTTAAATCTCCTAAACATATGCTTCATATGTTAATCAATCAACCATATAATTCATTATTGTCCCCCTATGGCATGCTTAAATCCTTCTACTGAGCATGATCCAAAAAATCAAAATATTGGTTGGACAACAATGACTAATTTTAAAATACCATCAGAAACAATAGTTCCAATCTAAGTCATGGCCTCCCTATTTCAAAATCCTCTCAGGCAGACCTGAGGGACACTATTTCTACCTTGTTAATCCCCTAATCTCATATTTATCCAAGGACCCCTTAGAGACAAGTTTCTCAATTTAACCGATTACAAGTGAGTTTTTCTCATTACAAGACACCCTTTGAAAGTGGTCCCACTCCTTGGAGGTTGTGTAGCCATATTGAAACATTCATTACTCTCATATGGAGGGTAATGGGGATAAATGTCATTATTTTTCTTTGGGATTTTATTCTACCAAACTAGCATCCTATATTGGGAAACTGATTTGTGGTGCTTGGTTTAGAAGAAGTCATAAAGGATGGTCAATATTCCCCCATTTAGTTTTTTATTCTTAAATGGTAAAGGTTTCATAGAGTCTCATAAATTATCTATCCACGTCATTTTTTAGTATTTGGGAGGTTTAGATTTCATCCATTTGCTATAAATTAAGATTTTAGGATTTCTTCTACAATCTACTTTGAGAAGAATTTTGGTCTGACATGTCTCACTTTTTCACTTTGCATGAATATGGATGAGATGACACCAGTAGTTTGGTTTACCTAAAATTAACCAACTTAATTGTCACCTTGGAAGAAGATCCATAACATTGAGTTATTTTGGCTTTACTTGACATTAATGGTCTCTCCTTAGGGGTTATATATATTTACTATGAAATGATGGCCCTAATAGAATGTTGTTATAGTCTTGGTTTGATGATAATTTTCACATCTCTACCATACTGATATTTGGTGAAATCAATATGTTTCAAATTTTTGAGGAAAAAATTGATGCCCTCTTAATGAAGTGGTGCATCAGATAATGTGAATTGTGATTTTATTTCAAACATTATTGGGGCTTAGTGGACCCACTAGTCCAATAACATGCTTTAAATAATGTTCCATGGTTTAGATGGCTTAACTATCATGTTAGTGCCAATAGGGTCCTAAAATGTTTTGATCATGTTATGTTTTTAGAGTAACATGAAATTTATTTTTCATTATTTTATATAAAAATTATCATTGTCCATCTACAAATTATCCTTACTAATCATAGTCCTATCACTTGAAATGTGGATTTGGTAATTGACATTTCAACATTATAGCAATTAATTATTTCTGAATAAGTCACTCTTATGCCACCAAGGCATCATATGTCTCATTACTAGATTTTGGATTCTTTTTCCAATCCTCATTATGATGCTAGTTGGATTAAGTGCTGTAACAAGTCAATCAACCACACTTCCGCCTTTCTATGCCATTATAGCAAGGAAATTGTGTGAGTTTAAAAATAGGGACCATGGTGGTGTACTTAAAGAGTTCTAAACAATTTATTATTTCTTTGAGAATAAAAATTTTGACTTATAGTTTCAAACCATGATAGATTCTATAAATTAGAAGATAAAATTTATTGATAGCCATGTGAGTATAGGTGTATAAATTATAACTCATCTCCACTGGCTTAAAGTTAGGGACTATGTGTCAAAAGAGTTATTCAATTTTATTTGGGCCAAATAAGCCAAGGAGTAAATTAAATCCATCAAAATTACCCATTAATGCCTTAACCCTCTACCTAAAATCTTCTTGGCCTCCTTAGAGAACTATAAACTAGTGTTTGAATCTTGGGAAGATTTGGAAAGGTCATTAGCTTGACAATAATGTTAGGATGTGGTGCATTGCAAGTTAATTCTCTTAGATCAGATACTTCATGAGTCCCCTCTTTCTCTTGAGGAACTATTTCATGCAATATAATTCATGGCCAATCACAAATTTCCAAGTATTGATAGCTTCTATTTTTGAATTATATAAAACTAATTTTCATTTTATAGGGCTTGAATTGTTAAAAATTTATAAATAATCCCTAAGAAATAAATCATTAATATCTCTCATTAATAAAGGCAATATCAATTTTATCCCCAACTATGATGACCTTAATAGTTGGTGCTATATCACCCTTCTTAATGTATTTTATAAAATCATTAAAAATGCCATTGCAAACCATCTTTACCTTATCTTGCCTATCATCATCAGATAAGATTAAATTGGGTTTATTAATAATATACACATTTTATATAATCTTACTATTGTTCGGGAATAAATGGAATGGAGTTTATAGTTTTGTTAGCAAACCATATTCCTAAAATTTGATTTCAATAAAGCTTGTGACTTGAATGAATGGAATTGTATTATTTTTATTCTTAAGGATTTAAGATTTGGCCAATTCTTAATATTGATTATGATTTTTTTTATTTTTGAAGCTTAAACATGACTCACTATCAATGGAAATAAATATCAATGAGGGCTATCTATTGGATATAGACTTATATATTTTGGCAGTTGAGGCATTTGGATATATTATTACTCATAAATTGGAATAAGGACATTGTCCTTCCTGATCTAACTTCTCAACTCAGTAAATGGAAATTTTCTCACAATACTTTTGCCACTCTCACTGAACAATAAATTTCATTCAAATAAACTCTGCATTGCCTTAACATCTTTTCCAAGGACTCATGTTATAGTTTACAATGGTTTGAACCCTAATTATACAACTAAAACATGATTATTAAGCCTAAGTTATTGAAACCATTTCTCTAGAAGTGGATACATAAGGGAGAGAGGTTCAAATTACATGGTATTCCTCTCACCTTTCATAGTTCTCATCTAGATTTGTGGAAATATGTCATTGTTAGAGTGGATAGAAAGGTTTATTACTAGGTATCCAAACCCTTATCTTCATTAGGTAAATTTTATGTTTACACCAATATTTTAGTAGCCACCCACGTTTACTATTATTCTTGTTGTGCTCCTTCCAAATCCTCTTACGATAAATTATGAAAGGTTTTCACACATTTTATTTGGGGGAATTCTAAGAAAGCTGAAGGTTATTATAGGGTTCCTTGGGATATTTTTTGCCTTCCTAAATATAAAAGAGGTATGGGTATTATTTATATTCAAAAACAAGGTATCGATCTTTGTGCTTAATGGGTGGTGCAAGAAATTAAATTTAGTAAGGCTTGGAAAATCATCCTAAGGAACTATATTTCCTTAAGTACTCCATATGATAAGGATAAATGGAAAAACATCAAGATTCAATCTACTTATTAACACTTCCCCAATCAAAATTGAATGGTCTTTTATTTTCAAAAACATATGAAAACATTTCAAATCTATCAAAACATTTATAGAATGGGTTGTAAATGGTTTATTAGTGGTATTTGTTTCAATGAACACAATAATTGGTGGTCCCCATCATGACCAATACCAATATTACCTTATCAAAAATGTTAGGTATAAAATCTTTATGCTTATTGTAAAATGGAATTCATTATGTTAATGATTTGAATTCCTCATGCAATTAGATTCCTTGGAATTTGTTAAAACACAAATATAATTTATTCGATTCATACTTAACATCTATTTTGTGTATCAAATAATGTATGCTTGATGTCAAGCTTCATAATTTATTTATTCAATCTTAAGAAGGTAAGGAGAAAGAGCACATTGAGTTACAAGAAGCAGTTATAAGGTGCAAAATACTTGGAAGAAGTTGTCAATAGACAATGTGTAAATAAGAACCTAGGGTGAGACATAAGCAAGGTGACATAAACATTCCAAAAAAATGTGAAAAAGACTTGTTGGAAGTAACAAAATGAAGGACTACAAAAAGAAAAAACCATATGAGGAAATATAAATAAAAAGTAATGAAGAGTAAATAAATGAGTTCAAGATAATGATAGAAGATAGGAGGCTCATGATAGAGCATATGCAAGGGGAGGAAAGGAAATGGTATGGATGTATATTGGAAATAAAGGTGAATTGATCTATAAAGATACTAATTGAGAGAAGAAAGAAGCAAGAAGAAGTTATAACGTGGAGAAGACTTATAAGGTTGCTAGAAAAGTAACCCAATAAGGAGGCAATAAGAACTCAATATTTTGATTCTAATAATTTTTTTGAATGTGTGAATGTAGGTAAGCAAGTTAATGAAGAGGAAGCCCAATTCGATGTATCAAACATTTGAAAGGACAAGGAGGATAATCTACTGATGAACATGACATTAGATCATGAGAGGATATAAATTTTTATCTAGAAGAAAGAGTTTATATTATCATATTTTTAATCTTATGAATTTAGATTACTAAGTATAGTAAATTTAACCCAAAACACAATAACATAAAAGGGAGATATTATGGAAGCAAATTAAAAATAATAAGTAGATTCTTACCATTGCCTTGCTCCTCTTATCCTCTTTCCAAGATATTCAATCAATTTTTTTATTGATTTTTGATTTTGCTTGTGGATTGTTATGGATAGACTCATAATTTTGGCATGGTTTTGACTTGATCAATGACTTTTATTATAGCATAGATTTATTGAACACTCCTTGATTAATTATAATGGAGGGATATGGTGTGTTTAAATGGGCCATGGAAGGAAGATCAATGGCTAACAATCAAAGTTGGGTTGGGAGGATTCATGGTGGAGGATTATTCAAGGAAATAAAAATTCTTTGGAAGCCTCTAGAATAGAGGCTTCTAAAAAGAAACGGGCTAATTTAGAGAGGATTATAGAATTGGAGAATTATATAATCCATTTAAGGGATAATTAATATTAGTGATTAGATAGGTGATTAGGGACTAGGGATGTAGGAGAGCCTAGTAATAGGCTAGGGTAGGTGGTCATGGGAATTTCAACTTCTCAAATAATGGATAAGTGGGATTATGATAAGATTAAGAGATGATTATGAGTATTAATGGATTTTTGTGGTAGGGATAAGGTTAGTGAGATGTTAAATAAATGACTAGAAGGGATGATATTATATAAATGTCTAGAAGGTGTGATTTTAAGATGAAATTAAATGAGATAAGCAAAATTAGTGTCAACTAATAATAATATTAGTGACAATAAATGAAGTGAGTGAATTCAGGTGCATAAATTTTTCTCCTCTTTGAAAGAGAATTGAGAGTGGATGAAGTGGAGTGAGTAATGGTATTTCAAAGAAAAATCATTTTATTGAAGAACGTTAGTAGATATGACACCCCCTCAAGGGGACATATGGGGAAGAATGAGACAAATGACCACTCAAAAGAGGAAATGAGGGAGGGGGATGTGATGGATAGACAAAGTGATGGGATTATATATGTGAGATAGATGATGAATAAAATAAACTCAACCTGGGTAGTGATCTATAAATGGATTATGCCCCTCGCAAATACATATGCATAAGGAGAAAAAACAATGATGATGATGAGATAAAGGGCCATAAGCTTTTAACATATCTTAGGAAATGACACATGCCAAGGATATCTATAGACCAAAATGATAAAGGCCACAATATTTTGACATATCCCAAGTAAGGACACATGTTAGGATAACATTGGGCTAAAATAAAACAATGATTGGATAATATTAATGATGGGTGTAGCTGAAGGCTAAAGCCAAGTGATATGATGAAGGGGATGAGAGGGAATAAATGTTATGATTGAGTGATCAAAATATGAAGGGGAAGAATTAGAATACATTGCATCAAATAAATGAGCCATAATGTGTGATTAATAGTGATGATTCCCTAGCAAAGATGCATAAAAGGGAATAAGATATGATAGAGTTTATGAATGAACCAATTAGTGATGATTAATGATTGATGGAAGAACTAATGGATCATGTGATATGTTGGGCCCAATCAACTGGTTTAGGTGATTGATGAAAATATTAAGGATATGATTGTAGACATGGTGATTGATCAATAAATTGATTGATGAATGATTGATATGATATCTCAATGATTTGATCAATGATGGGGAAAAAAGGGATAGTGGTCGAGATATTCATGGGTACTAAAAATTGGCCAAATGTTTCCCACATAGTTTAAAGAGACTTTAGGCTGATGTAGTTATGACTAAATGATATATGACAAGATAGACTAGAGGAGGAGGATGACAATGATTTTTAGATATGTTAGTTGTTAGATAGATGTTATGTGTGATGATTGGATTGAAAGTTGAGTTGCGATGTTAGATTTGGATGATTAGAGAGATGATAAATGATTGATTAGAGGATATATATGTGATGATAAAAGGACTCAATGGAATGATTAGATATTAGATGATAACTGTAGGATATAGATGGGATGATAATATGAATAAGAGGAGTGATTGGACTTTGATGATTATTTGGAGGTAAAGGAATATGATAAATGATTGGATATGGGATGTTAGATGATTATATATATTAGAAAAAATGATCAAGACATCATTGATATAATAAGGCTGATCATAGTCTAAACAATACGATAGATATAGCACTTGCAAGTATGACCCATGATATAAGTATGAACAAGAGGGAATTATGCCAAAGTGAAGACAAAATGGGAAAATAAAAAACACTACATCATCGAGGGAACCTAAAAGCATCATTGTAAATTTTGGTCTCATCATCGCATCCTCATTCCTTACCCAACAGATAAAAATATACACGATGCAAGACTAAATTTAAACATGGATAAACAAACAAACCTTAAGAAAATCACTTGTATACATGATGAAAATAAGTCAAACAACATAGAACATATAAGTAGCATAGAAAAGTATCTATATACAGTGTTATTGTATCTTGTCTAATGGTCATGATGAGAGTTGATGGGATGATTGATTAGGTGATGAGTTGGAATAATTTGGTCATGATGATGATAATGTGATTTTGGATTAAGGATAGGAACTTGAATAAAGTATGGACTTAGAAAAGACTAGGGATGATGATTAGGATTAGGATTTGGATATGGATATGGATTTTGGAGTAGACTATGTTGGGAATTTAGATGAGACATATAAGGCTTATCTGGATAAAGTGAGATTAATTTGATGTTAATTTAGTATAGACTGGATTTTCCCCATTTACAAATGAGATACAATAGTGGGATAAGTGACTTTGTATTGGTGATGAGAGAAAAAGGGCATGGATATGATGTGATAAGCATAAGATAAGACATCCAAGAATTTTTTTGATTTTTTTTACATGTTTTAAGATTTATTTTTATTTTTGACATATTTAATTTTTTTGGAATATGTATGTACACTATAAAAATATGGTTACTAGCAAAGGGAACACCAATCCTAGTAACTAGGATAAATATGTATGGAATAATGGAGGGGATACCTAAATGATGAGGGTGATGTTAAAAAGGGGATGAATGCCAAGGAAGACTGGACTAGTGATTATCAATGACCACATTGTGAAGGATCCAAATATATAGTTTCCTTAGTGTGCATTGGAGGATATGCCAAGATGATTCTAGAAGCTTTCTCAAGACATCTTCCATTCCTTACGAAGGTCAAGATTGGAAGAAAGGATGGACATAATAAGATGCAAGATATGATGGCATATTATGGGTAATAATAATGGACCAAGGGATAGGATAGATAAGGATGACATGGATGGGTTTTATGGTTGAAATGGATGGATTTTACCCCTAGTGTTGAGGTAAAATGCAAACAATACATTATTCTACCATGATGCTGAAAATCAATTTTCATCATGGTACTTGTCGAAGGTTCAAGAAGACTAGTTTTCACCATTGGGTGAATGATTTTTTATTTGTATTTTATTTTTATTTTTGAATCTTTGAATTTTTGACTTTTTTATGGCATGTTTATTTATTATTAGTGGGTGCAATATGTAGGAAATGTTATCACTTTCATTGCTCTACAGTCAACACTAGTTCTAGAGATATGTGACGCTAGGATCATGTTATCATTTCTAGATGTATTTATGTTTATGTGACCTTAAATTATTTTTGATTTAAACACCTACAAATATATATAACAAGTATCTTCATCATCCCTATGAGGGACAATACTGCATGGGTTTGTGAGGTGTGAAATGGATGAATTTAGGGGTTTATATTTGATGGTGATGTATATGGATTGAATGGATGATAGGATCATGAGATGAAGCTGTGATGGGTGGTTGGGAAAGGGACTAGCAGTCACATGCACCATTGAAGGTATTATACATTCCATGTTTTACTGGTGCCATATGGCAAAAGATTGTAATAGATCCAAGACACTTTGACTTTGTGGTTCATCTTTGATTTGATTATATGAAAAATTATTGGCTGTAATGGTAGTGCTTTTGACATTATTTTGATTTTTAAAATTTATTATATCTTGACTATCCCCTGGTGCCTAATATTGGGATTCACTAGAGGAGATTTGACTTGATAGATGGTGGTTACTTTGATGATCTCTTAGTGCCTGATATTGGCATTCACTAGGGCAAGACATTTTTTGATGAGGCCAATTTGTTTTTTCATGCTTTGAATTATTTGATTAGAGGTGATTTGATCATCATGTATGAATTTTTAAATATGGTCTTGGTCTTCTATATTTGTGAAACTTATTATGTTACTTTAGGAAGGGTCCAACGATGTATGTTCTTATTTGTCCCTATGGAGGGAGGTGATTAAATGATCACTGATAGGAAGAAAGGGATATATGATGGATGAAGGTGGGGGAGATGATGTGTTTAGGTAAATGAGTGGTGATGTTCTAACATGGTCCTCACATTTGATAATGAATAAGATATCCTCAAGATCAACAAAAGTATTGCTAAGACTAGTTGTAAGCTATGCATTTAAAGCTGGATCAGATCCACTCTCACTATATTTGATAGAAAAAGCTTGTAAAAATTGTATTATGAATTCATCATCCTGATTAGGATCAAAATATAGGCTTGGTGATTGATTATTATCTGAATTGGAGGTATATTCAAAAGAGTAGGCATATCCATCATATGCTACAATATCTATGAGGGATGATGTTTTTGATGAGAAATCTGATTTAGATACTAGTGTTTAACATGATCTTGATGTAGATAACACTTATATTGAATTTAATGCTGAGTCTGATGTACATGATGTAATTATTCTAGTAGAAGATTCATTGTATACAACTGACCTCTCAATGTGGGGTTTTTGAGATGATAGAGGGACAATGGATCCAATAAAGATAGACATGTGGAAGGAATTATGAGAGAAGGAAGGACTCATTGCATGAAAAATATATTCATCTTTGATGGAGGATTTTTCAAATATGGGGGGACGATGGAAGAGGGATGTGGTCTCTGGACCTTGGCTTGGAGATGTAAGGGTTTGATCCTGATCAGGAATGGGATCTTGGCATTCCTCTGATTATTCACCCATGGATGGAGACTCGTATGATTCATTCTTGATTTCTATGTCACCATAGTTGATGAGGTCTTGGATGTAATTTTAGAAATCACAACATCGATTAATGGTATGTGCCTAAGTTTAGTGATATACATAATATTTGTTTGCTTTATAATAAGAGGGCTTAAGCTCACAGGGATTAAAATGTTGTATGGGTGGATAAACCATCATGGCATTAGCAATGAGTTGATGGAAAAGGGATTCTAGGGAGATATGAAGAGGAGTATAGGGCTCTCTTCACCTCATAACTTAGATTTGGAAACATTTGACTTTGGATTAGATGGTTGTTGACATGATTGGGTGAGTAGACTAGTATTAGAAGGTGTTGCCATAATAGGATTCCCTTTACTAGTGTAGGAAGGGGTAGATGACTAGTTATGATGAGTGGATGGAGGGTTTGAATGGGACAAGGTCATGTGAAGACTAGGAGTTGTCTGACATGGATGGGTTCAGACTAGAGGCAATGTTAGGTGGATAAGATCAAAGTCTATAGGATATGAAGTGTTCATATCAAGAAGGAAAGATAGGAGCATATCCCTAATGGTGATGAGGCATTGATAAATCAAGGTATTATATAAATATTTTTTATATGCCATAGATAAGGATGGGATAAATTATAGATGATGTGGTTTTCCAACCCTAATCTACAGGTGGGGGGATTGAATGGAAAGATTGAGGGGTGAATATGGGATGTGTAGAAAAATTTTAGGAAAAAAGCTTGCTTTAGTTTGATTTCAATTTTGAATAGATGATATAAGATGTTGGATGGCATAAGATAATATTTAAGTAGACCAATTTAGGACATGAGCTAAACTTTGATGATTTAGTTTAGATTCAACCAGTTGAGCTATGACAAGTTATAAGATTTGATGGGGGTATAGATTGGCCCAAGATATTGATTTTAACTTGATATTTATTAGATTAAGACTAGTTCAAGACTAATATTATCAAATAAAATATGTTTAGATGATTGAATTAATAAATTGATAGGATTTTGATTATGACTCAAACTTGATTAGACATAAGCAAGCTTAGAATCAAGTTCCTGATGTAAAAAGAGTTGTTTGCTAATGTGGATGAGGACTAATGTATGAATACAAACTAAATGGGATGAAAATTATATACAAGGGAATGAATTGGGTTAGATTAAGATTAGGACTAGGTTGATAATATGGTGGATAAAATGACTAGGTAATAAAAGGTCAAAACTGATTTAGACTAGGGGATTGAACAAGTCAAAGTTGTGTGTGACTGGTTATGGATAAGGTGGACTTGGTCATAGTTAGACTATGATAGGGATAGTGGATATGACCAGTGATTGGTAGATAAAAACATGATAAGATATGACTAATATGAAATGTAACACAAGATGCAAAGTGAGACAATGTTTAAAAGGATGTACATAGAAAATGTGTACAAGAGTATAGTGACAAGGATGTATATAATGATATAATGAGGAGACAAGGATATAAAATATTAATATATGTGCAAGAGACCTATGTAGGCATGCATAAATTTGTGTGAAAGGCTAACTTGGCTCACAAATAGTACAATTCTATCACAACACACATCCAATCAAGCAAACCATAAGAGTAAGATTTGTAAAGTGATTGGGAGTGTAACTTGATGATTGCATCTTATAACAGCTTCACAGGTGAGGTTTTAAGATGGTGAACCATTATGAAATCTTCCAGACCCTCTCAATACTATTTGTACATGGCGATCGCTTGGGAGTTGATGTTGACTCTGAAATTAAGTCACCTTTTATAGTCGATGGTCCTAAGCTAGGTTGAACATGCTCACTAGGGGAGTCCATAATATACACTAGGTATAATGGGGCCCAAGTTTATACAGGGAGGTTTTTAATTCATTTTTTATAGAATTAATTATTCCCTTTCATAGATGACCTATACGGGGTCCACTACTTAGTCTAATGATAGTTGTCCTTGATATTTATACTCCACCATAACACAGAGTATAGATTAGTGTGTGGTGGTGAAATCCACGGTCACTATCCCCTTAGGACTATGAAAAGTGCATGGGTGTCAATTCCACGTCAAATTAACCCTAAATAAAAAAAGAGGGAGGGTTTTTAGTGGTTTTTGATCCTCCAAGAATTGCCATAAGCATGTAAAGAAGTGAGCATACACCACTATAGCCCTCAGGTGACACATAAGTAGATAAAAAAATTATTAACCAATTAATTTAAATGTGACATATAAAAAATCTATATACAAATGTTTATAAGATGATTTTAAAATTCTAAAATATCTTTTATAGGTGACGTGCAAGACAAGTGATTAGTAGTTTCAATTGATAATCTTAGAGGGGCAACCTCTAAGATAAGATGTTAGACAAAATATATGAACTACAAAATATTATCAAGTCAAAATTACTACTAGATTGACCCCTACAAGAAAAAAAATGTTAATCCAATAATTCTTAGTAAAAACCACTAAAAAAATCATGATTTGGCTATATAACTTCTTTGGGTGAGGGGGCCATGATACGGGGGTCTGGAGGTGACATCCCCTAGTGGGGTCAAGGGGTAGGGCTTGTTACAGGGTTAAGGGGTAGTGCCCATTATGAGGTCAATGCGAATAAATTAAAAAAAGATAAATTGAATATAAAAAATGATTTTAAAAATTCAACTACAAAAGACAATCACATATACATAGTAATTTATATTGCAAACACACTTCCAAAGACTACAACACTACATATTTTAAGCAATATCACAACTAGATAGTTGAGATTTTATAATAAATGGATTAACCATGATGTTGACCATACAGGTGAATAAAAATCATAAATGGTTAGACAAAATCAGAAGTCTAACTACAAAATCATGATTTGAAATCTATGGTTTTGACAGTAAGGGAAAAATGCTTAAAATCTAACGGTTAGACTAAAAAAAGTATTGAAAAAGGATAAAATATTTACAAAGGTTAAAACATGATATAAATGTCTATAAAATATATTTTACATTTTTAAATATATTATTAAAATTAATTTGCATAAAATTGTTTATTTATATGCAAAATCACTTATATTAAGCAAAATGGCCTATACGAAAGTTGTAGTTTTGCATGATGTAACAATAGGGGTTTTTATTTGGATGTTTTTTATATTGAGATGGGAAAATTATACCCATTTTTTCAATAAAATGATACTCATATAGAGATATAAAAACCATTAAAGGCCATAGTAATTTCAACTAATATTTTTAACTAAAAAGGCAAAATTGCTACTTTCTATAGCAATATCATGACTCTTATGACAAAACCATGATTTTAAATCTATAATTTTGATCAACATAAATCTAAAACTAATTTTTAAGCTTAAAATTCCTTAATACTAACCTTTAAATACAAAATGGTTAGTATATACGCATAAAGGAACAAGAATTTATGCCAAACTGACTTCCTACCCTAAGAACTACTTCATGCAAAACTAAAAGTTTAGTGACAAAACCATAGTTTTTATGGAAAAATTTATTTTTACAAGTAGATTTTTTACAAAAGGTTGATGAATTATCACAAAGGTTGATTACTAGTGGTTAAGGGGTGGAATTTGGAGCAAAATTACTGATTTAATGACAAAACCACTGATTACAATGTCATGACTTGCAGAGCAAAACTATCATTTACCTAGGAATGAAAATTTGATCAAATCTGAAGCTTATTCTTCATCTAGTCAATCTTTCAAGCTATAAAAATAATACTAACATGCAATATGATTAAATTTAATCTGTCCTCCCATCATGGTTGCCAATGTAATATCATATTTTTGAGCTTATGAATTAAAATTACTAAATATAACAAATTTAACTCAAACAAAATAACATCAAATAGAGATATTATGGAAATAAATCAGAAAAAATAAAGAGATTCTTATCATTTTCTTTCTCCTCTTATTCTCTCTCCAAGATATTCAATCATTTTTTTAATTATTCTTGATTTTACTTGTGGATTGTTATGGATAGACTCAAAATTTTGGCATTATTTTGACTTGCTCAATGACCTTGATTATATCAAATATTTATTTCACACTCCTTGGTTAATTAGAATGTAGAGAGATGGTGTGTTTAGATATGCCATGGAGGGATGATCAATGGCCAATACTCAAAGTTGGGTTGGGAAGATCCATAGTGGAGGATTATTCAAGGAATTAATTTTTTTTTGGAAACCTCTAGAATATAGGCTTTTAGAGAGAAAAGGGCTAAGTTAGAGAGGATTATAGAATTGAAGAATTCTAGAATCTAATTAAGGGATAATTAATATTATTAGGGGATTAGGATGGGTGATTAGATAGGTGATTATGGACTAGGGATGTAGGAGAGTTTAGGAATAGGCTAGGGTAGGTGGGTAGGATGGCCATGAGAATTTTAAATTTCCAAATAATAGATAAGCAAGATTAAGATAAGATCAAGAGATGATTATAAGTATTAATAGATTTTTGGGTTAGGGAAAAGGTTAGTGATATTTTAAATAAATGACTATAAGGGGTGATATTTGATAAATTATTAGAAGGGGTGATTTTAGGATGAAATTAAATGAGATAAGGGAAATTAGTGTCGACTAATAATAATATTAGTGATGATAAATGAAGTGATCAAATTTAGGTGCATACAAAGTGACATTAGGAGAAGAATAATAAGATTATCAAAAATAAAAATGTCTCATTGAGGATAGTAGAATATAATAATAAAAATTTAAAAAGTAATAAACATTTAAAGAGGTTATATGGCCTCAAATTTTTATTTATAATATCACTTTTGATTATGTGCATGCATATCTACAAGTTGATGAAATGAATGCATTAAAGATTACCTTGAATAAGGAAGAATTTGGGTCATTGTGTAGACTCATTAAAGGAAAGTATGAAGATAAATCACCTAATAAAGTGATTGTGGAGATAGAGATGCAACATCAATATGTGTTTAACTTGACAAATGATGAAGTCAAAGTCCAAGAAGAGGTCATGTTATAAGCTATAGTACCGTATGACGAAGAAATTAAAACTAAAAATAAATAAATGGAAGAATACAATGAATAAGAATATCTGATATGGAGATAAATAATGCAAGGGTCATATTATTTTGACCTCATAAGAGATGAAGAAGACATCAAAAGAGTAGAAGCTGAGCTATTGAAACTCTTGAAATAAGATAATGATGAATGGACTAAAGATAAGAGTGGTAAAAAAGAAGATGTTGAAGAATTAAAGTCTTATCTAAGACTCTGATATAAAAAGGAATGTCTAATAAAGCTTCTAAAGAATAGCTATGAGGAAAATAATGAAGGAGCATGGAAGGAGGAAGCTAGTGAACACAAGCAAGATACATGAGGAAGTGAGTACAAAAGCATGTATGCATCTGGACAAAGCAAGGTACCAAGAAATTAGAAAAAGAGGAAAATAACTAAGAGTTTATTTCATCATAATCTCAAATTTTCTCACTTGGGGAGTATGATGCAGGAGCACTATCAAGAACTATGTAAACTTTAGCTTGTTTAGTGTTACTAAGTCTTAGAAAGGTTTATGGATCCATGATAAGCTTGTATGTGATTCATTTTATATTGAATAGGAATTGAAGATAATGTATAGGTATGTAATGTATTTTTATGTCTTTGAGGTGATGTTTAAGTTATTAGGTACTACATTTTGGTCTCTAAATTTGATTTCTTATTTCCCTGCCAAAATGGAAAATTTTAAAATATGAATTTGTGACTAAGAGTTTAGGAGGTTTTATCATGTATTGAAGGCCTTTATCCTTTATAAATTGGTCCTTGGGGTCAATTTACATGTTTTAAATGTCTTTTAGTCCTCTCCTCAATGTAAATTTATCTCCAACTCACTCTAGAAGTCTCCAATGTAGGAGAAGGCTAAATAAAGCAAGCATGTTTTGATAAGTCTTAGTTTATTGAGAGATATTTTGTCTTGAAACAATGCCAAACCA
>JARHVA010001794.1:922500-1142500 GCA_037957365.1 Torreya grandis
TCCCAATCACAGCTCTAAAAGTCTAAAAACTCTTGACAATAGTCTCTCACAGAAAATTCTCTCTAATTTTCTGATGATGATTTTTGGTGATCTCTACACCCCTCTTTATAGCATTGGATTCACTCCAAATTATCTGTGTGTTCTCAATCTAACGGCCAAACTGAAATCTAACCGAACTAGAAGTGTCTAACAAAAGATATTTCTTAGATTCTAAAATGTTCTATCTTCCTGTAGTTCATTGGCTAAAAAAGATACACAGGATGCTCCCTTCTATCAAACGAAAGAGGACACTTGGTCGTTTTCCCCTATTTTACTTGAAAACACTCTTATTCTTTAGGAGGCACTAGAACATGACACTTGGCAGCTTCCACAACACTTATTAAAGACACACGACACGTTCCACGTAACCTATACTCTTACTATGTCTTCACTTAGAGGTGTTCGGTCCTTGACATATGTCACCATCCGCTTCTCCCAAAACTTAAATAACTTCTATAAAAAATGGGACCCAAATTAGTTATTGCCTAAGCAACTTCAAGAAGGGGACATGGACATGTGGCACTTTCTGCTTATTCTTGACAAAGGACACGTGGTGATCTCTGCTGCCTTTAGCTACCTTTTGAGAAACCTATGGAAGGTGACATGTGTCCATCTCTACATTGCCCTATCTATACTTATAAAAATAATCGGGCCTCATTTCATAATTACACGAATGATGACACTGGGTAGCTTCCGCTTGCCTCAAAACAAAAAACCTGGGACCCACCACAGTCTTTACTTGTCAATGAAATAAAAATGAAGACAATTTGGAGGTTGACACATGGTGGCTTCTACTTTCTTCAGCTAGGGATATGTGGCATCTTTTGTTGCTTTTAGGAAAGCACATTGAAACCTTTCATTGTTGCCACCTAGCACCTTTTGCTTGATCCTGATACTTAGCTTGTTGAAACCTTTTGCTCAAAAGAGATTTGAAATGTGGATGCCGATATGAAACATGGATGCTGACACTTGTCGTGTTCTGCTGAGTTACTATGAGACACATGGCACATCCCAACCAACTTATAGAAATTAGGAAAGGTGCCTCATCCGATGACACTTGGCAGCTTCTACTCAATTTTGACACTTAGACAAAATTGAGACAAAAAAAATTTGAGCCCACGCTATGAGTCAAAAAATCCATCTTCTCAAACCAAAGTATACAGGGAAAAAATTTGGATCGCGTGACTGTGAATCAAAATGAAACATAGAGTATTTTTTACTCTATAGTTATTGGCAACCCCAAGGACTTTTGAACCGGCTCAAAAAGAAACTACAACTCCCACTTGATCAAAATGAAAAGAAATCACAGCTTCAACAATGATGTTTGATAGGTGGACCACTCATCATCAGATAACCCTTGCTTATTCTTCAATTGATTGAAGGCTAAATCAAGGTTGATAATATCCTTGTGTGAAAATTTTTGCAAAATCTGAACCATAGCCTTCACTTTGAATTCAAGTTGGGAAACAAGAATCAAAATAGCTTCTACTTCAGCTACTAATGAATCATCCCTTAAATATTGAAAAATTGCCTGATCATTCTGCTTAGCCAACATCAAAGGTTCGATTTCATCAACCATGAGCACAGTATTGTCATTGAGAAATAGAGAAGGAAGACCTAATTGCACTAGGTCTTCAATGTATTGTTTCATTTCACTGATTCCTTCTTTCGTTACATCGAGAAGTTCTCTGCAATTGATGGATGCAGAGTTGTAACTGAGAACCTCATTCACTCGCTTAGTAGCGACCATTCTATTATCAATTCTTGCTACTGACAACGTTCCATCCATTGCATCATAAAGCTTTTCCAGCAATGTTTCAGAGTCTAATACTGTCTTAGAAACTATAGCTAGAGTGATTTCAATTGAATTCTCCACCTTTTTGCACAATTTTTGTGCATTTAGCAGGAAGGTGAGAGAAGGCCTGAGCTGAATAATCTCTAAAGAGATTCTCTTCCACATTGATTCATAAAGCTCCTTCACCATATTTAACATTCTAACATTCTTTGGCCTATTGGCCAGCTCCAATGTCAATTATTCAGCTCTTTGTTGCTCAGCTTGAAATTGGGCTTGTATAGCTGTGGTATTATTATGTTCATCCAGTAGCTTCTGTTGTAATTGAGTAACCTATAACATGCTTTCCTCGCATTTTCTTTGTAATGCTACTTTTTCTCACCTTAGGGTCATCAGTGCATCTTTTACCTGCATTATCCCTACTTTTAAGGAATTATTTTGGGCCTAGATCACCTGGTGAGTCTTAAGGGAAAGAATATCTTGCAACTATTTATTTAGACTCTCTATTTCATTATCTTTTCTATCAATTTCTATGGTCAAACTGCTATAGTTTGCCTTCTCTTTAGCTAGATCAGCCTCCATCTTCTGTAGCTTCCTTGATGTTTTCAAGTAGTCTTCAACAACTGTAGAAGTGGATTTAGTTAGTAGCTTGATTTCGTCTTGTGGTCTGAATAGGGACATGTCTATGGCCATTGCATTCATTGTGTATTCTTTTGGCTACATCTGCTCACTTGGCTTTATTATATTTGGTGATAAATGAGTCACCATCAATTGCTAGTAAATTGGGTCAAATTGTGATCGTAGATGTGGTGTAGTCAAGGCCTTATTTTCATTGATCCTTTTTTTCTCTTTTCAAGCTTCCCTCACCTTCCTAGCAACGTCTGCTTGAGTTTGGAAAGTAGAAGGAGAGGCAATGTGCCCACCCATAAAAGGTTGACCTTGTGGCAAACCATATGGAATAGCCAATTGTTGGCTATGGGCAATCTGAGGAGGTAGTTTCTTGGAAACAGAGGGAGAAAAGTGAGGCAATGATAAAGCTTGAGTAGGGATAGATGGGGCAAAGTGAGAAATGGGCATGGCAGAGGTGGTAGGGGATGTCATCTGGCCAGATGGAATCATCATGCCTATTGGAGAAGAGAGAGATTGAGAAGACGAAGGAGAAACAATACCTACCTGAGGAGCCACCCTGGCACTATGTAGTTGGGGTTGTGAGGGTTCTGCCCTCTCCTCGGACTCAAGTTGAAACCTCAACCTTTTCTGTTTCCTTGGTGTTTCTTCTTCTAGTTGTACTTCTTTTTCTCTAACATCTACCACTACTATTAGTGGTGCTTGTGGGGAACTGGGAACTTCAATAACTGTTGTCGATGGAGAAGGTTTTGGTGGTGAAGGCACCACACTCTTTTATTTTTCCATGATGCTAAGAGATTGTGGCCAAACTATTACAGTGACTGTAGCTACAGTTTGCCCTGGGGCTTGTGATTCTTGGATAGATCCTACTCTAACTTCTAGCTTTACACCCTATATCGACAAATTGCTAGTGTCAGGGGTAGATACAGGGGATAGATGGCACTCATCCCATAGTTCCTCCCGTCTCTCATCTGAGTCCACGTTCCTAAAAGAATGAGTTGTCTGACAAATTTCTTTCCTATATTTCCAATAGGCTTCTATTTTCTTAGCATCCCAATATTTATTCTTTAGTGCCCTTCTTAAGCTAGAAGTCATTTTGATTTTAGGATCAAAATCCCTCTACTTATCATAGAAAGTTTTCCATGGTCTATTTTGTGGAAGGGGCAAATCTGTTAATTCAACATAAAATCTAGGAGTATCTTCCCTAGGATTTTTTCTATTTTCCCAAAAGGGGTGGCCCTCATGTGCAATTCTAGTAGCAACCCTATTAGTCCTTATCCAAGAATCTATGAAACCATTTGAGTCATATACCCATTTATCTTCGATCAGCAGGAAACTCATGAAGGCTAACTTTCTAAGTAAACCAATCTCAGTGTCTCTGGCTTCTAGTACCATGTTGTTTGTCATCCATGGGAGGTCATACATTTTCCTCTTTCTCTTCCTAGAGCCATATTCATTATCTACTATAGACACCTGCCTGGTGACCTCTAAGAATGCTAACCTAAGAGTCAAAATCTTAGGTAACAACATTGGTTCCCCACAAAAATCATGGACTCTAATAATTGTTTAGTGGGATCCAAAAAAGAAATCACAAGGAATTGGGCAATTGGCTAGAAGGTTTGAACCACTTGGAAATAGTCTATTTATAACTAGTTCTGGGCTCAGGTGACAAAAAGCAGGGGTAACAAATAGTTCCCAAAATTCATATGGATCGCTAGTTTTTGACAAAATATGTGTCCATACAGACACAAGAGTGGTCCTTTGTAGATCAAAACTTGGGTCATACATATCGAGATGCATATGTTGGGAAAAGGTGCCGAGATTTTGATATAACATAAGGTGAAACAAATAATAAGAGTACATGAAAACCCCTTTTGATTTGAATTGGGCAAGTTGTTCCACCATGGAGTATGCAATCTGTTCAGAAAAATCAGGCTGATACTCCTGAGTCTTGTCTACAGTTTTCAACCTGAAGATGATAGCTATTTGTTCTCCATAGACTACCATATCATCTTTCATTCCAAAGATGAAAGCCATCATAGACAGTGCATCTTGGCTAGGTTGTGTGAATTGGGCTCTTCCTGTAGGCAATGTTGGCATAGTAGTATCATCATCACTTAATTGCAATTCAGATCTTAATAATATCAACTGAGTATTGATATTTTCCCATGTTCTCTACATTTTAGCAATGGTGGGAAATGTAGCTGTCTTATCATGATGCAAGGCCAACATTTCTCTAATAGTTTTCAGTGTAATCTACACCATGAATAGACCTTGTAGAATGGTGTTTGAGGGTGCATGGAACAAGACAGCACATAGTTCGACCAAGTCAGGGCATGGATGTACACCTAGGAAAATGAATTGTGCCAGTTGTGAAGTCTATATCCTCATTGAAAATGTCTCATATTGTCCCACCTTGGCCCTCTGAAGACACCATTGATGTGCCCCTTATCTAAGAGTTTTTCTACTAGTTATTTGAATAACTAGGTCCATGACTCCATCTGTATAATCTTTTATCTTTGCTGGGTCACTTTCTTGACCAACTTCAGGGACTCTGGTCCATGGGTAGGTCTTTAATGGTTGCACGGGAGCTGAAGCATATGACTTTCTAATAAGAAACCTATCAAGGGATTCATAAATCCCAACTCCTTGTTCTGAAGACTATGTTCCCTCCATCTCTATATTTATTCTGTGATAAATGGTATAAATTTTTGCAAAATAGAAAGCACTTTTGCTTAAGCAGGTTTACTAGGAACTGAAAATGCAAGTAGCTAGATATTTTCTCATAGATGCAAGAATGTTTGAGAAGTTGTAAGCTTGAACTCTTGTTATGAGGCATTTATTGACCCATCAAGTCTCAAAATGGCATTAAACTCAGATAACCATTAGAAAATATTACTCAATCTTCATGGGACAATGAGATAGACACATTATGTAAGTGGCAGCGCAAGGTACCTTGGGGATTTTTAAAAATTTGGGAGATATTCAATGTATTGAGAATTTTGAAAAACTCTGAGCTGCTATTATGTGTTCAAAAAACACTTATTTAAAATAAAGTGAGAAAGCAAAATGGGAAAATAAAGCAACTAAGAAAGGGAAACTATCTAACTATAATGCAATAGGGACACAACGTAATTAAAATATTTCAAATAGATTCCATTCACCAGAATCTCTTGAGGTTCGCCTTCCATTGTTTCTAGCTCAAACAAATTTTTTTGTTTACACACACAAATTTTATAAGGGCCAGTCCATAATGCTTCAAATTTAGTGTGTTGACCCGACTTGGCGGCTCTTGCATCCCATTTCAAAACAATTGAGCCTATTTCGAAATGGGGATTTGAAGTCCTTTTATCAAAACAATATTTAATTATTTTATGATGCTTTACCAGTGAATCATTGGCTGCATCCCTCTTTTCCTAAACTTCCAAAAGTTCTGCAAGTCTGACCTACATGGGGCCATTTTCCTCAATTTCAATCTGTTTGATTAGTTGGAGAGCAAGAATCTCCAAACTTAGTGGTATTACAGTAGATTTTCCATATACCAATTCATATGGGGACATTTTGGTCACCTATTTAGGCATGATTCTATCATCCCACAGTGCTAAATTAAGCACTTTATGCCATTCTTTGTGATGATTAGCCCCTATTCTTTTGATGAGTCTAATCAGGTTCTTTTTAGTTGATTCTGCCAAACCATTACCCTGAGGGTAATAATTGGAGGAAATTTTTAGATATATTCCATACTTTAATGCAAAGTTAGATACTTTAGACCCTAAAAATGATTTAGTATTATCTGAAATTATGGTGTAAGGAGCCCCAAAGTGAGTAGTGATACTCCCTAGAAAATCTAGGATCACATTTTTTGTTGCTTCTTTAAGTGGCACTGCCTCGGTCCATCTGGTGAGATAATCTGTGGCAGTTAATATCTATTTGTGACCCATACTAGACACTATCATTCCAATGAAGTCAAGACCCTATTGAGCAAAAGGTTGATCCACAATCATAGGACTAAGGGGCATTGCTACATTCCTTCTCATCCCCATATAATATTGACAAGATTGACATTTTTTAACTAGTTGATAACAATCTATAAATAAAGTAGGCCAAAAACAACCTGCCTCACTTATCTTTATAGCTGTGGTCTTTGTAGAAAAATGTCCACCTGATACTCCATGATGCATTTCATGTAGTATTTTCTCAGCCTCAGCCTTTTCTACACATCTTAACAATTTGCCATCAAAATTTCTTTTGAAAAGAACCTGTTCAATTACAACAAAATGAACTCCTTGTATCCTATAGTATCCTCTCTTATTTTGAGGGAGTTCTTTTGGGTAAATCCCATATTTCATAAAATGAATCTTTCGTGTAACCCAAGATTTCTGATCTACCTCTTGTATCCTTAATACAATTTTTTTCTTCTTTTGAATTTGTCTCTTCAGGTATCATCTTTTCAAGCTCTTGAGTCATATATTGGCACAAACCCCTGCCTCTGACTAACTTAGTGGGTTTGACCTCTGCATCATATTCAAAGATCTTGGTTATCTAGTTAGATCTTTTTTCAGTAATTTCTCCCTCCATGATGTATTCTTTGACACTTGAGTGAGCTACACGTATTAGAATTTTGCTTCCTAATACTATATGCCTGAATTTATTGAGGGATTTTACCATAGCATATGCTTGTTTCTCTACAAAGTTGTATCTAGTTTCATACTCCCTGAAAGTTCTTGAGAAAAAGGCTATTGGGTGCTCTCCCTCTTGTTTATCCTCCTTTTGTGTTAAGACAACAACAATACTTAACTCTCCTCCATAGACATACATTAAAAAAGGCTTAAAAAAATTTGGGTTTCTAAGTACTGGGGCTGTTGAGATAGCCTTTTTGACCTCTTCAAAAGCTTTCCTTCCTTCTGTAGTCCACTTGAAAATCAGGTCTTTCTTTAACAAGAGTGTCACTAGTCTCACTAAGCCTACAAAATCGGATATGAACCTACTGACAAAATTAATCTTCCCTAAAAAAAACTGAACTCCTTTTTTATTTACTGGAAGAGGTCGGTTCATTATAGCTGCAACTCTTTTTGGGTCTATGGAGACTCCTTCTTTAGAAACTATATGTCCCAATAATTTGCCGTGAGGGATAGCAAAGATACATTTCTTAGGGTTCAAGGATATTCCAAATTCTTGACATTTCTTAAGAACAAATTCTAAATGATCAACAACATTTTTTGGAAAAATATTAAGATCATCAAGATAAATCAGGATGATTTTATTTATAAGTTCCCCAAATGCAACATCCATAGCTCTTTGAAAAGTGGCTCCAGCATTTGATAGGCCAAATGGCATCTTAGCATATGCAAATGTTCCCCATTTGGTAGTAAAAGTAGTTTTGTATTGGTCTTCATCAGCCAACCAAATATGATTGTATCCAGAGAAACCATCTAGCAAAGAAAATCTCTTTGATCCAACCACATTTGTAGAATTTGTTCCATAGAGGGCAAATGATAGTGATCTTTCAAAGATGCTTTATTTAGATCTTTGAAATCTACACAGTCTTATATCACCATTTTTTTCCTAACTAGTACTAAATTTGATACTCAAGTTGAGTGTTTGATTGGAAAAATTATTTTAGAATCTAAAAGTTTCTGCAACTCATCTACCGTTAGAGGTTCAATTCTTGGATTTACTGGCTTCTATTTCTGTCTGATGGGCTTAGATCCTTCAGTCAGTTCTATTGTGTGCTGAATAATGTCTCTATTATATCCATGAAGGTCTTCATAGCTCTAGGCTATAACCTTGTCATATTTTTTGCACAATTCAATTAGTCTTTCCTTTTCTTCTTGAGTTGCAGAATTTTCAACTTTTAATTTTTTCCCTTCACTCACTTCAATTTTAGTATAGTCTGCTTTGTTTACTTAGAACCTTATCTTCTCTAAACTTATATCTTTTGGATCAAATAGATTCTCTAAAGTGATCAAGCCTTTGGGAAACTTATTCGTCTTTAATTGTATGACTTGATCTCCATATGCTTCTTCAATTTTGGTTTGCAATTGATCAATAAACTTATTTGATTGTTGTAAGAATGAGAGTACCTGAGAATCATTTTCAAATACCTACCAATTCTTATCATTGTTTGGAATAGTTGGCCTCACTATAGCTTTTATTGACTCATTGTTAATTAATAGGCTAGTTGCTAGATCAAACTGTGAGCCAATCTGGGCCATCCTATCAGCTTCAAAATTTTGAATCCTAGAGAATACTTTAATATTGAAGGCTTCAAAATCTTCTACTAAGTCTCAAATCCTTATATTTTTGGCTATTGCCTTTTCTCTAATTTGCTTTACTACTAATTCTGAATCTCCTTTTACTATTAGATTCTTTATTCCTTTTTTCTTGGCTAACAAGAGCCCATGTACTAAAGATTCATACTCAGCATCATTATTAGTACAAGTAAATTAGAAATGGATAGCTCTTAAATTTTTTTCACCATTTAGAGCAATAAGACAAATTCCTGCTTCAGCACCATTTTTACTTCTAGCCCCATCAAAATTTAAGGTCCAGATTTCTGAATCTTTTTTAGATTCTTGAGTAATTGGTGCCTCTTCCCTTAAAACATTTGGAATTTCATGGTCCTCATCAAAAATGACATAAGTGCCTAGACCAATAGAGTCATAACTCTCATATGAATCACTATGCATCATAGCTAACAACTAATTATTTTCTTCTTTTTGATCATGCTCAGTCTAGTCGCCTAACTCTTCAACAAAAACCCTTTCTTCCTTATTTAACATAGCATGATCTACCTCTAATTTTGATGTTGGTTCATTGGTGATATAATCCTTTGATAGTGGCTCAGATAGAATTTTCATCTTTGAACCATATTTGGTTCTCAGAATGAGGTGAGACCAATCAAGAGACATATATCCTCCTATTTTGGCTGTAGAGTCTCTGGATAAATGTAAACCAAAAATATGAGGTATATCTATGACTACTACATCTTGATTGACAATTATATTGGGACAAGTATATAATTGCAATGGGAGTTGTTTAATTCTCTTTATTGTTTGTACTGTTTTGCCATCTAGCTACATAACTGCTTTTGCAAGGGGTTCATAATTTATTTTTAAAGCATTAGCTATTTGCTTAGGCATTACCGTAGTACTAGCTCCTGAATCTATCAATGCATTATGGAAGAGTTTCTTTCCAACTATCAGAGTCAAATAGAAAGGCTTTGATTTGGATTTACTTACCTCTGCTGCATTGTTCACAAAGGCTGTTGTCTTCAGAGGAACTGTGTCCTTGAGTTTTTATTTATCAGTAGTCCTTCTTTGGTGCCATTATGCTTAGGCATTACTTGGCCTTGTAGAGCCTCTTATAACAGCTTATTTTATTCAAGGATGGCTAATATGTCCCAGATTGATACTTGTGCTGGAGTCCTCATTAATTGATCTCCACATTCATCGGTCCCAGAGTTTGGGTTCTTGAAAAGTAAGGATACCTTGATTTTTATTAAACTTGTTCTGGAACTACTTGATTCAGCACTGGTTGTGGCATTTCTTGTCTAACAGTTGTATTTCTTTGACTTTGGAATGGAGGATTCTCTATAACTTGACTATTTGCAACTTCAGGTTGTTCCACCATTCTTCTCTTTGATCTAGTATAGTAATCTGATTGCATCACTAGTTTCTTGAAAGTGGAAGATTCATTCAAGAATACCGATTCTTTATCTTCAACCCATGAGAAAAAAACATGTTCTAGGGCTATTTCTTCCTCTTATTGTAAAGACATTCCTTGCATCTGAGCCATTAGGATTGAATTTTTCATACTAGGAGATTGGTAGGCTTGGTTGTCACTAGTACTTGCAAATTGTCCATCCATTCTTCTTTGCTCTACCACCTTTTGTTGTAGATTACCCATGGGACAATCTCTAGGTGTATGAGCATTATTACAAGGGAAACACTAGGCATTGGTGTTATCCGCATAATTATTTTGCCCTTGAATAATCTCCCTATTTGAATTGGGGGGAATAGTTTGTGAGGGTGTAGGGACTGCAACTAATTGGTTTGTTGGCTAAGGGTTATTTTGCCTTTGAGGACCCTGGTATTGGTTTGGTTGTGATGAAAATCTATTTCCTTGATAGCCTTGATATTGAAGCCTAGGATAAGGATTCTGCTATCTCTTTGTGTTAATCAACTCATTAGAAAATGTCCTTAAGATATTCTTGATATCATCCATCTCAGATAACTGAGCAGGGACAAGTTCTTTAGTAGGTGGTTGAGGATATTGATACATAGACATAGGTGGGGTTATGGATTTAGAGGCTTCTTGAGGTAATGGCAAGGTAATTTCTGGAAACATGGGCATGGGAGGCCTTGGGGGCAACTTTCCAGCATCTATCAAATTATTTTCAGCTCTGACTGCATAGTCATAAGCTTTTGACAGAGTCTAACCTCCAAGTGATTGAATCATAACAGATATATCTGAATTTAAAGCCTTAAGATAAAACACTATAGCCATACCTAGTAATGGTCTAGCGGTAGTAGGAATCTTTTCCCAAGTCTTTTGAAATCTGGAGTTGAAGTCATTCATTGCTTCTTGTGGTGCCCTTTGGATGGTAACCAATTGCTGTAACAAGGAAGACTTATCACCCTTTTCTCCAAATCTTTCAAAGAAAAGATGTCCGAGCTGATCCCACGTAGATATGGTATTTGGGGTCAAAGACCGGTACCATTCCAAAACCTTTCCTTCAAAAAAAGATGCTAATAACCTTATAGCCACATTTTGTTGTGTGACAACATGTATAGCATAGACATCTGATACATCTTGAAGATGTTCTTCAATTATTTTAAAATCTTGCCCACTGAATTTGGGCAGAGCTTTCAAGGCATTTGTTGGGATAGGATCCCAAGTGGCTGGTGGTATTGGGAGAATCAAAGGACTACCAGTGTTCCAACTTACATAATTCGTTAGGGGTATAGGGGCTCCCATATTTACTCCTGGTATTGGTATAAACTAATTGACTCTTCTTCTTGGACTAGTTTCTAAAGGTGGCAAAAGAATACCTGGATTTATAGCAGATTGAGATCTGGTTACTGGTCCACATCTCTGACTCCTTGTAGCTCTCTGGTTCATACGGTCTTGAAAGAAACTTCAAGACTGGTCCCACTGGGCGTGCCAAAAACTGTTGATGGTTAAAATTGTGCTTTGCTTCTAACACCAACAATGGGAAGTTTCAAGAATGTGAGACTTGCAACTTGAAACGACCTCTAGATTTTTAAGAAGCTGGTCTCTTCTTTATCTTGAGTGTTGGGAGGAAAGGGATAGGAATTTAAACAGAAACACAAATGTAAAGAAAGAAAATCTAACTATGGTGATGCGCCTGAATGTAATTCGACCCTTAATTCTGAGCACAGTGAAACTATATGTAAGATTCAACTACATTAAAGAGTGAACAAGGCATGATCAATGTAAAAGATAGAAACAATAGAAATAGAGGCTCACAACTTAGACTACTTTGGAAATGACACAGAAAACACCAATAGAGGCATAGAACTTAGTCTTCTTATTAACTCTCAAGTTACATAAAAGGTACAAAAACATGCACAGTTACATAAACTTTTCAATTCAAGAAAATAGAACAAAGGCAAATGATATTCCCGATCACAGCTCTAAAAGTTTAAAAACTCTTGACAATAGTGTCTCACAAAAAATTCTCTCCAATCTTCTAATGATGATTTTTGGTGATCTTTGCACCCCTCTTTATAGCATTGGATTCACTCCAGATTGTCTGTGTGTTCTTAATCTAACGGCCCAATTGAACTCTAACTGAACTGGAAGTGTCTAACAAAAGATATTTCTTAGATTCTGAAACGTTCTATCTTCCTGCAGTTCATTGGCTAATAAAGATACACATGTTGCTCCCTTCTATCAAATGGAAGAGGGCACTTTGGCCATTTTCCCCTATTTTACTTGAAAACACTCTTATTCTTTAGGAGGCCCCAGAACATGACACTTGGCAGCTTCTGCAACACTTACTGAAGAGACACGGCACGTTCTGCGTAACCTATACTCTTACTATGTCTTCACTTAGAGGTGTTCAGTCCTTGACATCTGTTGCCATCCGCTTCTCCCAAAACATAAACAACTTGTATAGAAAATGGGACCCAAAGTAGTTCTCACCTGAGCAACTTCAAAAAGGGGACAGGGACATGTGGTACTTTTTGCTTATTCTTGACGAAGGACACGTGGTGATCTCTGCTGCCTTTAGCTACCTTTTGAGAAACCTGTGGAAGGTGACACGTGTCCGTCTATGCGTTGCCCTATCTATACTTATAGAAACAATGGGGCCTCATTCAATACTTACACAGACGACGACACTTGGCAGCTTCTGCTTGCCTCAAAACAAAAAACCTGGGACCCACCGTAGTCTTTACTTGTCAATGAAACAAAAATGAAGATAATTTGGAGGTTGACATGTGGTGGCTTCCACTTTCTTCAGCTGGAGATATGTGGCATCTTCCGTTGCTTTTAGGAAAACACAATGAAACCTTCCGCTGTTGCCACCTAGCACCTTCCGCTTGATCCTGATACTTAGCTTGTTGAAACCTTCCGCTCAAAAGAGAATTGAAAAACGGATGCCGATATGAAACGTGGATGCCGACACTTGTTGCGTTCCGCTGAGTTACTATGAGACACGTGGCACGTCCCGACCAACTTATAGAAATTATGAAAGGTGCCTCGGCTGATGACACTTGGCAGCTTCTGCTCGATTTTGACACTTAGACAAAATTGATGCAAAAAGAAATTCGAGCCCGCGCTCTGAGTCAAAAAGTCTATCTTCTCAAACCAAAGTGTATAGGGACAAAATTTGGATTGCACGACTGTGAATCAAAATGAAACGTAGAGTATTTTTTACTCTACAAAATTCATTCAAAAATACTCTTATAATCCATAATTATATGGATGACTTGGCAGTACAGGTATTTTCTCATTAACGAGACGGATGTCAAGATAGGGGCAGTAAGTTCAAGGCCCCGTATGTGACATATGCATGAATCATTGCAATTAGATGATCTATTGAAATCAAAATCCCAATAGATTTAAAGTGCTGATAGATGAACAAAATAGGTAGTTCAAAATGGTGTTTGAGGATATGAAGAAGGTTTGACAGTAGGCGTAGACCATAATCAGTAATCAAAGAATCAGTAACATGGCTAAGAGGTTGGGGCTTTTGGATGAAAGTGAATACCAGATAAGGACAGTGAGTTCATAGTTCCGTATGTGACATCCGCATGATTCACGGCAAAGAGATGGTCTATTGAGATTAAAATGCCAATTGCCAAACAGTAAAAGTGGCTTAATATTATCTTTAGAAAGCCCAGTTCCATGGTCGGGAGGTTAGGGGGTCAGGCAGGACTGCATATGAGATAAGCATCACACGTATCGGAGCAGGGATCTTACAATGCATGTTGTAGCCTCACTATTGTTTTCAAATATATACTGTAATCAGAATGATTGTGGTTTGTATCTTCAATGTTATATCCAGCAAAATACTTTATATAAAGGCTTAATTTCAAGATGGGAAGGTTGGGGCATTGACATTAATGATCATGAGATGAGGTTGGTGAGTATGACGGATATGTTTTGATACAGAGAAATTTTTGGACCATACTTGTTTAAAAGGAGGGAATGAACTAAATTTTTGTTACAGTCCCTGTATTGATTGTATATGGTCTTTTTTCCAACTTTTCTCAACCCATGAATTTTTTCGGTTGCTTTAAGTTGGAAAGTCAAAACAAGATGAAAGGTGAGAGAAACAAAATGGATACCAGTATATCTGCTAGGTAAAATGCAGTATACTATTCAAATTCTGGATCCATAGACAATAAAACCAATTTGCAATAATGTGAACAGACAGATAAAGGATTATTGACAGTCATTGGTAATTAGGTAAGAATAATGTGAACAGACAGATAAAGGATTATTGACAGTCATTTGTAATTAGGTAAGGAAAATACAAAATAATTTAGTAAGGTTCAGACCTTTGAAGGAAATATATGAACAACTGAAAAGTTTCACCACTGTATCAGAAGCTCGTATATCCCCACTGTCCATAATTTGATTGATGGAAACTGCAGTCACAACAAATATCACAAAATTGACTTTGCTTATTTTACTGAGCTTGTAATGCCCTTCACATGCATTGTGCTTCATTGACATCCTTATGGCATCGTCATCAGATGATCTTCTCATAAGAAATTCAGGAGTAATATTGAATATGCTAACAACAATGGCTCAAAAACATAGAGAAAATACACTACAAACAATAAAGCTAACCTTTCAACCATTTGTCCATGACGGATGCCATTTACCATCCACTTCTTAAGGACTGGAAAATCGTTAGCAACACTCTGTGACAAACCTCTGCTATGAAAAGCACAAAATGATTTAGAGGCACTGAAAACTGTGTATTCCTGGAGGAAGTAGCTCCCACTTTCAGCAAATGACTTGTCTGAAAAAAAAAGGCAAAAATTTAATTCAATTTAAGTCAAATTTTTACTTCATAGGATATATTAATAAACATCTATTATTCTATCGAGTTCGTTTAGTAGTTTTGAAAGCATTCAAACAGGAAATTTTTTTGACATGACAAACCAGATGCCAGACATAATCAATCAGACCAAAAAGTTGCCTGCCCTTTAAATTTGATGCATCTATAACATAAGGTGAATTTATGAAAGACATTACCAATATGAAATCACTCTTTTCTTCACAGGGAAAACCAAACAAATAATGCTAAGGTGCCAAAATCATTTTTTATTCATTACAGTGATCCTTTAAAAAAAAAAAAATTTAATCGGTTTTCTTCTCTCACTCTAGCATGTGCCCTCCTAAGCATTGTCCATAAGCTTCAAGACTATTGAAAGAGTTAATCTCGATCAAATACATTTAAAAAACCGCAGAGGAAAGAGACTTGACTGTATTACGAAAGTTGATGGCAGAGATCAAAGATTATTAAGACCTCCAAAAAGAGACCATACTACTGTGCCCATCCAATAAACCAAAATTCGGAGAACCCAAAGAACTAATAACAGAGGACGAAGACTTGAAAACTTCTCGAGCCCTGAATATAATACTGTGTATTACTCTAAGAGAAATGCCAATAATATATGTCAAGAACATCAGGAAAATGATGATATTTAAGTGGATTATCAAAATGACGAAAACGATAACTAATTTTTATTCTCCGATGAGGTCGTTTTAGTTAGCCTCAATTCATTATAAATATTAAATACTAGTATGTTTACCGTGTAATTCTGATTGGGGATTTCGCAGTGGTAAGAGTATCAGTTTATCAAATGTCCTAAGTTCTATGGCAAATGTTTTCTGCAGATTCAGAGGGATGCAGTATCATCTGCACTTAGTTGCATGTATATTTTGGTTTTACACCCATTTATCACTCTTTGAGAAATACGGCTGCATGTATTAAAACTAAATATTAAGATTATTCGTCTGTCAATAGGCATTCTGATATCAGATTTTTCGGTAACCAATCAGTATCTTCATTTTTAAAGAGGTATTATTTTTGCCCGACAGAAGCCAGATTTACTAATTTCCTGAGCTTCAGTGCCTATAAGAAATTGATATCAGGTTTTCCTGTAAGTAATCAGTCTCCATTTTTAAATTGGTATTATTTTTGCCTGGCAGAGGCCAATTTTACTAATTTCTTTAGCTTTAGTTGAGCAGGTCGACTAGTCTCCTGTAAACAACGTAGAGCAGATTAAACAAAAATAAAATAAAAGGCTGTAATTGAACAACTGAGAAGCATGCATTCATTCAAGTCCAAGTCGAAAAATATATGATAGAATTACATCATGTGCCAAACCATCTGTGCTCAACACAATTACTTTTAAAAATACGATTTCAATTTTCATTATTTACAAAACAATTCAACTGTTCCCCCAATAAGTTTTCTGCAGCTCCCATACATTGCAATGTATCAACACATCAATTTCACCATAGAAACAGCCATTACAGTAAATCAAGAGGAAAATATTTTATTTTGTTAAAACAAATTGCATAGAAGAAAGTTTTCTCATAATAAATCCTTTAAATTTCTAATCCACCTTACCGTCATGCATGTTATTAGAACAATCATTTCCACTTTTTAAATTTTCGATGACCGAACATGCAATGCCCCTTTCCATGTTTCCCAAACTTTCCGTGCTTTCCATGCTTCCCAAACTTTCCATGTGGTTTGTAACTGCCATGCCCACCATACCCACCAGAATTGCCATGTCCACCATATCCACCGAGATTGCCATGTCCACCAAGTTGGTGAGCACCATAAGCTACTGCTGCTCCAGCTGCACCTCCAACGAAAAGACCCCCCATTCCACCCATGCCATGTCCTGAGGAAGGCCCTGAAAATGACAAATTGACAAAATGATATCAAGAGCACTCCCATTAAAAACAATTTCTATTAAGTCCTGAATTAATTTAAACAAATCATTCCTCCAATTACAGCACCTCGTACAGGATGTTTCCAAGATTTAAACAAATCTTGAATAAGCTCTTGGCGATGAGCCTGAGCACAAACTAGGCCTGCATATTTGTTGACGTCAGGCCAATCTTGAGATGCCACAACCTAATAATTGCATACACCCAAAATACAAGATTATAAATATATAAATGCATTGTGTGAGCCATGTACAACAACAGACAAAAATATATGTTGAAAACCTATAGCTGCTCTCGATGGACAGTGTTTCTTCCACCAACCTAAAATATGCACATGCACAAACAATTTTTTTTATTGAATATCTTCTTGAAAGTTGAAACAGACATACAATATAGGATTTGGCACATGCCAGGACTAACAGACGTGGACTTGTTTCCTGGTCCAGCCTCAATCCAGACAAGGAGGACAGTAACCCTGTTAATGGAATGCATTTCATGTATGTTAATTTGGAGAGCAGTTATAGAGATGAAGCTATTAAAGATGGACCATGGCAAATAAACATGTCATTTCTGTTGGATATTTTAAGAATTAAAAGAAAATAAGAACAATGAATTGTGGTATAACAGAAACCGTTTATAAACTGTAGAAAAAATATCAATCCTTTTAATCTATATTATAACTAATTTTATAAAAAAATTATACTAATAATAATATATAATTTTCTTTTACAATTCATCTAAAAATAAATAAATGTGATTTATAATCCATTTAATCCCATTTTGAGTTGGGTTGTCATTGTGGTTATGTTTCTAGTTTCTGTTAACATAGACAGACTAAAATTCTCTACTGAAAATATCATAAGTTCTTCAAAAGCATCACAAGCAAATTTTTTTCAAGGCCAGAAGCAAAATGGCTTTAAGCGCTGACTCCAAATCGTCCAAAGCACATATCTGGTAAGCTGTCGAGTCCAAATTACAGAACACAGTAGATCACATTGGATATCATGTAAAGCTTTCCATCACATAGTTAATTTTTATTTTGTGTACTAGTTTATAGCAAATTTACACATATCAAACAAAATATGACCACAGAGATGAAATGAAAAGTTTCAAATACCTGCCCAGGACGATATAAAGAGTGGGTGGATAAAACGTGCAGCATAGACTACACTAAAATAAGGCATCTAGACCTTTCACTGTTGCCCTCTATGAACCATAATTGAATACCATGAGAAATTTCAAAACTTTCATTGATTTGATAAATGGTGGAAGATAGTATTCGCTCGCAGTAAAGAGCAATACTAGAGCTTCTATATCTGGAAAATTCATTTCACACCACTGTTTCTCCATGGGGCCTGAATGAATAAATCAAAACTGAAATCCAATTAGAACGTTCTGCATTGGTCAAGAATAATTCTTTATTTGGATTAAGTTCTCATCCTATTGAAGTTGAATCAGGAAGACACAAAAATGTAAATCATAAGAGCACCTATGCTCGATATGCAAACAATAATTAAATGACATATAAGCAAGCTGAAAAAAAAATAAAAAATCATCTATTCTTATTCTATTCTAGTGATATATATGGCTGGTATTTCAGGAAAAATATGATAACTGGTGACATTTTATCTTTGAGAAATTTTGTAACCCACCTGTGTGAATAGAGATAATTTGCGCATCAAATTGTCTATCATTAAGCAACTCCCATGTCCCTGGCAAATTATGTTCCTCCTTGGGCATGAGTAGCCTCTTCCTGTGGACTATACCATCTTAGGGTCCCAAATACAAGGCCAAATCCCTCATTACATCATGCTGCATAAAGTACAACTCGAAGGTACTTCCATGATTGATTGTTGCTCTGCTCCTGATAAGTGTAACCCTCGTGTCAGCCTAATGTTTAGTAATTGATAATAATAAATTCAATACATAAAATGATAGCTAATTACCTTGGATTGCTAGTCAAAGTCAACATATTTATGATTGCAAGTTCCAATAACGTGACAAAGGCATCCCACCACTCCAGGTTTCTCGCATAAACCCAGATGTCTAAGAGTGCATCCGCACAAAGTTTCGTGTGCTCTGGAAATGACCCTAAGTCTAAGAAACACTCCCTCCCCACATCATCTAAAAAATCAATACTGGTATCTAAGCATTTAATAAGCCCTTCTTTGTGGAAGTATGATATTGACTCCCCTTTGGAAAGCTTGTTCTTTCCACTTTTCCAAGCCACATGAGGTTCCCCATGCAAATAGCTTCCAATCATCTTCAAAGCTACTGGCAGGCCTTTACACTCTGCTTGCCCCTGTAGTTCATGGAATGAAAAGAAATCAGAAGACCTTGTTGGACAACAAAATTATAGATATAATTTAAATTTTAACCCATGATGTTTTCAAATTATCTGCTTTCAACTTTACAACTACCTAAAGTCACAATCTTAAGTCTATAACATAATTAATGTGAATACTAAACTATTTTCTCATTGTGCTAAAGTAATTGCTTAAATCTTGCCTACTCGGCCCCTATTTGTTCATGCATAGCCCAACAAAATATGAGCTGGATTTTATCCTCATACTTCTCCTTTGCTACATAGCATACACAGAGTGATAGATGTGATAACATCTCCATGTTTTTTCATTATATGTCAACAAGGCCAAATTATCCAAGAAAAAATCCATTGTTGGATATAAGAGATTTGCATATAACTGTAAGGATGTTTGGATTCAATCTGTGCTTTTGTTTCAAGGGATTATGAAGATGAATATCTAGTATCCTGATTGCAGGAATAAAATTCTTTTGAAAGTTTCTGTTATCCAGAGTTACTTTTGTTGTAGCATAGACTCCAAAGATAAAAAGAGAATTACACGTAGAAACATATTCCAAAATTCAACCAATACACATACAAACAAAAGAGTTCCTCTCTGACTAAATTTCTGACTTAGGTGACTTCCAACCTTTCTAGAAAAATCCCTACTGAGATATTCAAACTTTTATGAATAATGGTACCAATTATTTTTGTCCTGCTAAGTAGGCATGATCAAATAATTGAAGCTTCCATTTCAGAACAATGATAATTATGCATATAACTTACCATTTGTTTGGTTTTGTGTACCTATGTGAATATGCTTGTTACTCCATTCAAGATCATTCCATCCATCCAAATTGCCATCATAATGAAGCAATATAATGGTGAAATTCTTTGACAGAAACTGACATCAAATTCCAATATTAATAATAAATAATTCAACATACAAAGAGGAAATTCTTTGTAGATATGATAATATAATTAATTCTTTGTAATACAATTACAAACCTTCTGAACAATACAATTAACATTTTCCTTCTGCTTAATTCCAATAGTCAAGGCTAGTAAATTTTTATACTACTTCCCAATATTCTATAAAAATAAAATTGGAATATAACTTATAATTGTATGATTCTTGTTACAGAGTTCCTGTAGCCTATTACAATTGTATTCTAACACTGTGGAAGAGTCACAAACAAACATTAAGGAAGGTGTTTGCATATCTTCTAGTTTCTAGTCAAGAATCTTATCAAGCATGCTAGTTATACTGAGCAAGTGTTGTCAAGGCAAGTATGGTTCCAAATAGATGAGAGTTGTATGGTGAAATTAGTTTGAAGAGGCAAGATTCCAGTCCACTTGGGAATCTTTGATGTCTTGACAATAAAGAGACCTTTGCATTCAACTGCAAAAAAATCTTGAATAACATGAATGCTTCTAAACAATGGGAAATTCATTCATGTGGTAAACATTAAGTATTATTGAAACTATATACTAAAAGGTTCACAAACACATAAAATAAGTTAAAAAAATAAGGGGTTCAAAAAGTACCTGTAGAGTAAAAATACTCTACATTTTATTTTGAGTTTCAGTTGTGCGCTCCAAGTTTTGTCCCTGCATGTTTCAGTTTCGAGGTAGTGAATTTTTGACACAGAGTGCGGGCACGAGTTTTTATTTTTGCCTAATTTTTGTCTAAGTATCAAAGTCACACAGAACATGATGAGTGTCATCTGCCGGGACACATTATAATTTGTTTCTAAAGGCAAGCAGAAGCTGCCACGTGTCCTGTTATAACTCAACAGAGTGCAACAAGTGTCGGCATCCATGTTTCAAGTTTCTTAGGAGTTTCGAAAGCTAGGTTTCAATAAGCTTCTCTCAGAGTTTAGCGGAAGCTGCCAAGTGGTAACTGCAGAAGGTTTCAATATGTTTTTCTAAAAGCAGCAGAAGCTGCCACGTGTCCCTAGCTAAAGCTCAACGGAAGCTACCAAGTGTCAACATCTACAATTTTTTCATTTTGTTTCATTGTTGAGTAAAGACTGTGGTGGGCCCCGAGTTTTGTTTCTAAAGTAAGTGGAAGCTGCCAAGTGTCATAGTCTGTGTGAATCTAAAATGAATGTTTCTATATTATAGATAGAGCCCTGCGGAGACCGCCACGTGTCATTTTTTGTAGGACTCTCATAAAGTAGCTAAAGCTCAATGGAGAATGCCACATGTCATTTTATACAAGATTCTTATAGAGTAGCTAAAGCTTAGTGGAAGTCACCATGTGTCACTTGTTAAGATCAGCGAAAAGTGCCACTTTTCCCCATTCCCCTTTTAAAGCTACTCGGGGCAAGAAGTGTTGTGAGTCCCATTTTTTGTAAGTTATTAAAGTTTTGAAGTAGCAGATTGTGACAGATGTCAAAGATGGAGCACTCCCAATACAAAGACACAGTAAAGAGTATAAGTTATGCGAAAGCTGCCAAGTGTCATTTTCTGGTGCCTCCTGAATAATGAGATAGTTTTCAAGTGAAGCAAGCAGATGCTGCCATCTGTCTCAAGGGATTTGTTTCTAAAAGTAGCAAAAAGTACCAAATGTCCTCACCTGTTTCACAGTGGAAAATTCACGTGTATCTATTTCAACCATTGAACTTGTAGGGGAGCTAAACATTTTAGATTTGAAAGACATCTTCTGTTGGACACTTCTAGTTAAGTTAGAGTTCAGTTAGACCATCGGGATTGGATCTTTCACAGTGGGAAGCATCACGTGTATCTAATTTAGAAAATGAACTTGTAGGGAGACTAAATGTTTTTAGATCCAAAAAATATCTTCTATTAGACACTTCTAGTTAAGTTAGAGTTCAGTTAGACCACTGGGAAGGGAATGTATGGGCAATCTTGAGCTAGTTCGATGCTATAAATATAGGTGTAGGATCATCAGAAGATATAATCATCAGAAGAGAGAGAGAATTTTCTGCAAGAGATTGTTATCAAGAAGTTTTAGACTTTCTTGCTATGGCCATTAATATCATTTGCCTTTGTTCTATTTTCTTGATTTAGAAAGTTTGTATAACTGTGCATGTATCTGTGCTTTTTATGTGACTAAAAAATTAATAAGAAGACTGAGTTCTGTGCCTTTGTTGATATTTTTTGTGTTACTACAAAAATAGTCTAAGTTGTGAGCCTTTGATTCTATTGTTTTCATCTTTTACATTGATCATGCATTGTTTGCTCTTTAATGTAATTGAATCCTAAATATAGCTTCACTATGCTTAGTATAAAATGATGAATTAAACTCAGGCGCATCACCATAGTTAAATTTTATTTTTTTAATTGGTGTTTCTATTTAATTTATATCCCTTTTCTCACAATACTTTTAAGATAAAGAAGAGCCAGCTTCTTTAAAATCTGGAAGTCATTTTAGGTCACAAGTCCCACATTCCTAAAACTTGCCATTGTTGGTGTTGGAAATAGTGCAATTTTAAGCATCAATAGTTTTTGGCATGCCTGGTGGGACAACTCTTAAAGTTTCTTTCAAGATTGTATGAACCAGAGAGCTATAAGGAGTAAGAGCTGTGGACCAGTAACAAGAACTCAATTTACTGTGAACCCAGGTATTTTTTTACCACCATTGATAACTAATTCAAGAAGAAGGGTCAATTAGTTTGTAGCAACACCAATAGCAAACATGGGAGCACCTATAACCCCAAGGAATTATGTATGTTGGAACACAGGCAGTCCTCTGATTCTCCCAATTCCACCAGCCACTTGGGATCTTATTCAAGTAAATGCCCTGAAAGCTCTGCCCAAATTTAGTGAGCAAGATTTCAAAACACCTGAAGAACATCTACAAGATGTGTCTGATGTCTATGCAATACATGTGATCACACAACAAAATGTGGCTATAAGATTGTTAGCATCTTCTTTTAAAGGAAAGGCTCTAGACTGGTACATATCTTTGACCCCAAATACAATATCTACATGGGATCAGCTTGGAGATGCTTTCTTTGAAAGATTTGAAGAAAAGGGTGATAAATCTTCTTTGTTGTAACAATTGATTACTATCAAAAGGGCACCACAAGAATCAATGACTAATTTCAATTCAATATTTCAAAAGACTTGGGAAATAATTCTTGCTACAACAAGACCATTACTAGGTATGGCTATAGTATTTTATCTCAAAGCATTCAATTCAGATATATTAGTAATGATTCAGTCACTTGGAGGTTAGACTCTGCCAAAAGCCTACGACTATGCAGTTAGAGCTGAAAATAACTTAATAGATGCAGGAAAGTTGCCCCCAAGGCCTCCCATGCCCATGTTTCTAGAGATTACCTTACCTTTGCCTCAAGAAGTCCCTAATTCCATAGCCCCACCTATGTCTATGTACACATTTCCTCAACAACCTGCTAAAGAACTTGTCCCTGTCCAGTCATCTGAGATGGATGATATCAAGAACATCTTAAGGACATTCTCTAATGAGATAATTAACCTAAAAAGATAGCAGAATCCTTATCCTAGAACCCAATATCAAGGCTACCAAGAAAATAGATTTCTACCACAACCAAACCAGTATCAGAGTTCTCAAAGGCAAACTAGCCCTCAACCATTGAACCAATTAGTTGCAGTCCCTACACCCTCATAGACTCTTCCCCCTAATCCAAATAGGGAGATTGTTCAAGGGCATAATAATTATGTATATGGCACCAATGCCTGGTTTTTCCCTTGTAACAATGCTCATATGCCTAGAGATTGTCCCATGGGTAATCTACAACAAAAAAATAGCAGAGCAAAGAAGAATGGATGGACAATTTGCAAATACTTATAACACTCAACCCTACCAATCTTCTGGTATGTAAAATTCAGTCTTGATGGCTCAAATGCAAGGGATGTCCTTACAGCAAGAAGAAGAAATAGGCCCTGAGCATGCTTTGTTTTCATGGGTTGAAGATGAAGATTCAGTATTCTTAAATGAAGCTTCTACTTCCAAGAAGCCAGTGGTATAATCAGATTACTACACCAAAGCCAAGAGAAGGATGATGGAACAACCTGAAGTCACAAATAGTGAAATTATGGGGATTCCTCCATTTAAAGGTCATCAAAACATAGCTGCTAGACAAGAAATACCTTAGCCAGTGCAGAACCAAGTAATTTCTAGACAAGTTAAAAAAAAAGCAAGGTATCCTTATTATCCAAGAACCCAAACACTAGGACCGATGAATGTGGTGGATCAGCTGAAGAGGACCCCAACACATGTCAATATGGGACATATTAGCTATTCTTGAGAAAAATACATTGTTACAAGAAGCTCTGTAGGACCAAGTAGTGCTTAAACATACTGGTACCAAAGAAGGACCTGGTGATAAAGAAAAGCTCAAAGACACAGTTCCTCTACAGACAATAACCCTTTTGAACAATGTACCAGAGGTAAGCAAATCCAAACCAGAGACCTATTTGACTTTGATAGTTGGAAAGAAACTGTTACATAATGTAATGATAGACTCAGGGGCCAGTACTACAGTAATGCCTAAGCAAATAGAAGATGATTTAAAAATAAAGTATGAGCCACTTACTAGAGGAGTTATGCAGCTAGATGGGAAATTAGTGCAAACAATAGGGGAAATTAAACAACTCGCATCGCATTTATATACTTGCCCTAATATAATTGTCAATCAAGATGTGGTAGTCATAGATATACCCCCTGTATTTGGCCTATGTTTATCCAGAGAGTTTACAGCTAAAATAGGATGATATATGTCACTTGATTGGTCTCACCTCATCCTAAAAACCAAATATGGTTCAAAAATTAAAATACTATTTGAGTCACTATCTAAGGATCACATCACCAATGAACCAACCTCAAATTTAGAGGCAGCTCATGCTATGTTGAATAAGGAAGAAAGGGTGTTTGTTGAAGAGTTAGGTGACTGGACTGAACATGACCAAGAGGAGGAAAATAACCAGTTGTTAACTATGATGCAAAGTGACCCATATGGACATTATGACTCTACTGGTCTGGGAACTTATGTCATATTTGAAGAATACCATGAAATCCCAAATGTTTTAAGGGAAGAAACACCTAAACAAGTGACAAAGATGTCCCCATATGAATTGGTCTATGGTAAGCCTACTGTAATGCTCCTGAGCTTGGAGATTCCTACTCTCCAGTTATTAAAATATATTGAAATTGAGGAGAATGGCCCCATGTAGGTCAGACTTGCTGAGCTCTTGGAAGTTCAAGAAAAGAGGGATATAACACATGAATCATTAATGAAACATCAAAAAATGATCAAACACTACTTTGATAAGAAGACTTCAAAACCCCATTTCAAAGTAGGCTCAGTCGTTTTGAAATGGGATGCGAGAGTTGCCAAGCCATGTCGACACACTAAATTTGAGGCATTGTCGACTGGCTCCTATAAGATTTGTACATGTAAAACAAAATTCATTTGAGATTATAACAATGCAGGGCAAACCCAAAGAGATTCCTATGAATGGGATCTACCTGAAACATTTCATTTAAGCGGTATCTCTTATGTATTATAGTTAGATAGTTTCCCTTTCCTTGTTGCTCTATTTTTCTATTTTTCTTTCCCGGTCTTTCTTTTAAATAAGTGTTCTTGTTCTATGAACACATGGCCATAGCTCAAAGTCTTTTCAAATTTTTTGAAAACTCTCACATTCATTAAGTCTCTCTCAAATCTCCAAAATTCCCCAAGGTACCTTTATGCAGCGACTTTCATGACATGTCTGACTCGTTATCCCACGAAGATTTCTTAAGATTTACTAATGGTTATCCAGTTTTAATGCCATTTTTGAGACTTGATGGGTCATTAAATACCCCAATAACAAGAGTTAAGGCTTAACAGTGTCTCATACATTCCTACATTTGCTAAGAAAATCCCTGTTACCTGCATTTGCTAAGAAAATCCCTATTACCTGCACTTTCAATTCATAGCAAAACCTGCTTAGTAAAAGTGCTTTCCCTATTGCAAAGCTTCCATACTTATTACATAAGTTCACTAATTCCCAATATAGACATAGATATAGAGGAGGCACAGTCTTCACAGTAGGGGCTTGGGATTTACGAATCCATTGATAAGCTTCTCACCAGTAAATCATATGCTTCGGCCCCTACACAACTCTTAAGGACCTATCCAAGGACTAGAGTCTCTGAGGTTGGTTATGCGAATGACCCAGCAAAGGTGAAGGATTTTGTAGATGGAATCACAGACCCAACCCTTCAAAAGTCTGGCAAAGCTCTACGAGAAGGGGCACACCAAAGATGTATCCAAAGGGCCAATGCTGGACAATACTAAACATTCAAAATGAGGATATGGACTTACCAACTGGCACAATGCATTGTCCTAACTGTACATCCGTGCCCCGACTTAGTTGAAATATGCACCAAATTGTTTCATACGACCTCAAAGACCATATAACAGGGTCAATTCATGGTGCAAATTACACCGAAGGCCATCAAGGACATGTTGGCCCTATATCATGACAAGACAACCACATTTCCCACCATTGCCAAAATGTAGAAAAGGTGGGCAAATGTCAATAATGAATTGAGGTTTCTCAGATCATAATTGCAATTAGGGGAAGATGATACCAGCGTGCTAATGCTGCCAACAAGAAGAGCACAATTTTCACAGGCCAGTGAAGAGGCACTTTCCATGATGGCATTCATTTTTGGAATGAAAGAGGATATAACTATCTATGAAGAACAAATGACTATTCTTTTTAGATTAAAAACTATAGATAAGTGTCAGGAATATCAGCTAGATTTCTCTAAGCAGATTACCTATTCAATGGTGGACCAACTCACCCATTTCAAATCTAACGGGGTTTTTAGGTATTCTTCTTATCTGTTTCACCTCATGTTGTATCAAAACTCTAGCATCTTTTCACAATACATGCATCTGAATATGTATGACCCAAGTTTTGGTCATAATAGGACCATTCCTGTGTCCGTATGGACACATATCTTGTCCAAAACAAGTAACCCATATAAATTTTGAGAACTTTTTGTTGCCCCTGCCTTTTGTCACCTAAGCCCAGAGCCTATTGAAAATATATTAACTCTAAGTGTCAGAGGCCTCATGACAAATTACACTATTCCTTGTGATTAATTTTTTGGATCCCATCATACTATCATTAGGGTCCATGGTTTTAATGGAGAACTAGTGTTGCTACCCAAGATTTTGACTCTTAGGTTAACATTCTTAGAGGTCACCCAACAAGTGTCTATAGTTGATAATGACTATGGAAATAGGAAAAAGAAGAAGAAAATTTATGATATTCTATGGGTAGAGAAAAACATGGCCTTAGAAGCCACATATGCTGAGCACTTGTTGCTTAGAAAGCTAGCCTCCCTGGGTTTCTTTCTGATTGAAGATAAATGGGGATATGACCCAAGCAATTTCATAACCTCATGGGTATAATAAGGTTGCCACTAAAATTGTGCATGAGGGCCGTCCCTTTTGGAAAAATAGAAGAAACCCTAAAGAAGATATTCCTGATTGGTATGTAGAATTGACAGATTGTCCCTTATAGGAAGCCAGGCCATGGGAGACCTTTTACGTTAAGGAAAAGGATTTTGACCCTAAAATCAGAATGACTTCTAGTTTAAGAAGGAAATTAAATAACAAAGACTGGAAACTTGACAAAATAGAAGCCTATTGGAAGTATAGGCAAGAGATTTATGAGACAACTCAATATTTTGGTAATGTAGATTCAAATGAGAAATGGGAGGTAATTTGGGGTGAATGTCATCCATCACCTATCTCTAGCCCTGATACAAGAAAATTGCAAACACAGGGTGGAGAGTCAGAGGGACAAACAAAATACACTCATATAGTGTAGGCCCCAAGACAAACATCATCTACAGTCGATGTAGCTGTTTGGCCCCAATCTCTTAGTGCCATTGAAAAACAAAAGAGTGTGGTATCTTCACCACCCAGAGCTTCTCCATTAGTGTCATTCTTTGGGGTTCCTAGTTTTGTACAATCACCACTAACAACAGTGGTAAATGTTCAAGAGAAAGAAGCAAAGCAAGAAGAAGAAAGGCCAAGGAAACATAAGAAGCTGAAACTTCAGCCTGATTCAGAGGAAGAGGTAGAACCCTCACAACATCAACTACTGAGTACATATGTTGCTCTTCGGGTACTTGTTACTTCTCCTTCTTCTTCTCAATCTTTTTCTTCTTTTATAGGAGTGGCAATCCCAAATGGCAAAATAATATCCCTTGCCACCTCTGTTATGCCAATTTCCCAAGAAACCCCACCTATAGATACTCAATCCATCTCATCCCAGGCCACATCATTGCCTTTATTTTCCCCCTCTGTCCCAAAGAGAATACCTTCCCAGATTCCCCCTAGCCAATATTTGTCTATTCCCTATGGCTTGCCATAGGGTTATCCTTTTGTGGGTGGGTTTATTGCCTCTCCCTCTACTTTCTAAGATCAAGCAGACACTGCTAAGAAGGCTAGGGAAGTCTGATTGGATAAAAAGAGGAGGAAATATAATAATTCTTTGGCTACACCACATATGAGGTCACTATTTGACCCAATCTAGAAGTAGCTAACTGTGACTCATTTGTCACCAAATATAGTCAGGCCAAATGAGTAGATGTAACCTCAGGATTATACAATGAGTGTAGTCGCTATGAATATGTCACTCTTCAGACCATAGGACAAGGTTGAGCTACTAAATGAAAACACTTCTATTGTTTCCACTGATTATTTGAAAGTATCAAAGAAGCTGCAAAAGATGGAGACTGAGCTAGCTCAAGAGAAAGCAAATTGTAGTGGTCTGACTATAGAAATCAAAACCAAGAATGATGAAATAGAGAGTCTTAACAAACAGTTGCAAGATACTATTTCTTGTCAGATTCACTAGGCTATTTAGGCCTTAAATGATTCTTTAAAAGAAGAGATGACACAAGAGAAAGCTATAGTGACAGCCCTAAGGTAGGAAAAGGAAACACTACATAAATAATGTCAGGAAAACCTATAACAAGTCACTCAGTTCTAACAGAAGCTGATGAATGAGAAAAATAATACTGCCACCATACATGCCCAACTTCAAGCTAAGCAAAAAATAACAAAACAATTGATAATTGAGTTGGCTAATAGGCCAAAAAATGCAGGTGTTCTGAACTTGGTCAAAGAGCTATATTCATCAATATGGAAAAGAATCTCTGAGGAGATTACTCAGCTCAGACCCTATCTAACTTTCCTACTAAATGCATAGAAATTATGTGAAAAGCTAGAGACTTCAGTTGAAGCCACTCTATTCACTGTCTCTTTGAGAGTGTTTGATTCTCAAATGCTATTGCAAAAGCTATATGACACAACTGATGGAACATTATCAGTAGCAGGGATTAGTGACAGAATGATTGCTGCAAAAAGGGTGAACAAAGTTCTCAGTTGTAACTCTGAAACAATTAATTGCAAAGAGCTCTTGGATGTGGTAAAAGAGGGAATAAAAGACATGAACCAGCATATTGAAGATCTGGTGCAATTAGGTCTTCCCTCTCTTTTTCCTGATAGCAACACTATGTTAAGGTTGATGAGATTAAACCTTTGTTGTTAGCCAGATAAAAAGATCAGTAAATTTTCTAGGGTTTAACAGATGATTCGTCAATGCCAGAAGTGGAAGCTGTCTTGATCCCCATATCTCAGCTTGAATTCAAATTGAAGACTAAAGTTCATATTTTGTAGAGTTTTTTGCACAAAGACATCATCAACATTGATTTAGCCTTTCAAGAATTACAAAATAAGTAGGGACTATCTGATGCTGAGTGGTCTATTTATTAGACGGCCTTACGAAAGTTGTGATTTTTGTCACATTTTTTATACATTCTTTGGATTCTTTTTGAGCAGGCTCAAAATTCCTCGGGGTCACTAAGAGCTGTAGAGTAAAAATACTCTAGATTTTATTTTGAGTTTCAATTGTGCGCTCCAATTTTTGTCCCTGTGCATTTCCGTTTCAAGGTAGTGAAGTTTTGACACAGAGTGCAGGCACAAGTTTTCATTTTTGCCTAATTTTTGTCTAAGTATCAAAGTCATGCAGAACATGCCAAGTGTCATCTATTGGGACACATTATAATTTGTTTCTAAAGGAAAGTAGAAGCTACCACGTGTCTTGTTATAACTTAGCGGAGTGCGACAAGTGTCGACATCCGTGTTTTGAGTTTCTTAGGAGTTTCAAAAGCTAGGTTTCAATAAGCTTCTCTCAGAGTTCAATGGAAGCCACCAAGTGGCAACTGCAGAAGGATTCAATATGTTTTTCTAAATGCAACAAAAGCTACCACATGTCCTTAGCTAAATTTTAATGAAAGCCGCCACGTGTCCCTAGCTAAAGCTCAGCAGAAGTTGCCATGTGTCCCTAGATAAAGCTTAGTGGAAGCTGCCAAGTGTCAACATCCACAGTTTCTTAATTTTGTTTCATTGTTGAGTAAAGACTGTGGTGGGCCACAGGTTTTGTTTTTAGAGTAAGTGGAAGCCACCAAGTGTCATAGTCTATGTGAATATAAAATGAGTCCTGAATGTTTCTATAGTATAGCTAGAGCCCCACGGAGATTGACACACGTTATCTTCTGTAGGACTCTCATAAAGTAGTTAAAGCTCAATGGAGAATGCCACATGTCATTTTCTACAGGATTCTTATAGAGTAGTTAAAGCTCAGCAGAAAGTGCCACCTGTCCCTGTTTCCCTTTTAAAGCTACTTGGGCAAGAAGTGTTGTGAGTCCCATTTTTTGTAAGTTGTTAAAGTTTCGAAGCAGCAGACTGTGATAGATGTCAAAGATGGAGCACTCCCAATACAAAGACATAGTAAAGAATATAAGTTACGCAGAAGCTACCAAGTGTCATTTTATGGTGCCTCCTAAATAATGAGACAGTTTTCAAGTGAGACAAGCAGACGCTGCCATCTGTCTCAAGGGCTTACAACAAAAAGTGCCAAGTGTCCTCGCCCATTTCATGGTGGAAAATTCACGTGTATCTATTTCAACCATTGAACTTGTAGGGAAGCTAGACATTTCATATTTTAAAGACATCTTCTATTAGACACTTCTAGTTAAGTTAGAGTTCAGTTAGACTGTTGGGATGGGATCTTTCACAGTGGGAAGCATCACATGTATCTAATTCAGCCAACGAACTTGTAGGGAGGCTAAACATTTTAGATCCAAAAAATATCTTCTGTTAAACACTTCCAGTTAAGTTAGAGTTCAGTTGGACCATTGGGAAGGGAATGTGCAAACAATCTTGAGCTAGTCTGATGCTATAAATATAGGTGTAGGATCATCAGAAGAGAGAGAGAATTTTTTGCAAGAGATTGTTATCAAGAATTTTTAGACTTTCTTGCTGTGGCCAGTAATATCATTTGCCTTTGTTCTATTTTCTTGATTTAGAAAGTTTATATAACTGTGCATGTATTTGTACCTTTTATGTGACTAGAAAATTAATAAGAAGACAGAGTTATGTGCCTTTGTTGATATTTTTTGTGTTGCTGTAAAAATAGTCTAAGTTGTGAGCCTTTGATTCTATTGTTTTCATCTTTTACATTGATCATGCATTGTTTGCTCTTTAATATAATTGAATCATAAATATAGCTTCACTATGCTTAGTATTAAAGGATGAATTAAACTCAAGCGCATGCCATAGTTAAATTTTATTTCATTGCATTGGTGTTTCTATTTAATTTCTATCCTGTTTCTCAAAATACTTTTGAGATAAAGAAGAGCCGGCTTCTTTAAAATCTGGAGGTCGTTTCAGGTCGCAAGTCGCACATTCCTGAAACTTCCCATTGTTGGTGTTGGAAACAGTGCAATTTTAAGCATCAACAATACCTTAGATATATGGTAGGATGCATGGCCTTCTTCTTGTTCTAAAAAAATAGGCATTACACCGTTTTGTTTTAATAAAATTACACTTTTGCTTACACATATATGGAAATGAAATGTTCATTGAAATAAACATAATGAACCATAAAGCTCATGTATAGCAATAATGTGTAACCTTTTTTTTTAAAGTATGCTCTGTTACATGCATGCTTAGAAAAGAGTTGGTAAAAATATAGTATATCTAGAATGCAATTTTTAATAATAAATTTTACACCCCCTCCAAAAAAAGGTATCCATATAGCATTTGTATGTTATAATCATTTATTTTTTTAATGCTCAATAATCAATTAAAAAAAGTATGGATAGGTGTATAACAAAGTTCATTTCAGATAATATATTAGTTAAATTTATGAATTTTTTTTTTTCCAAACATAAAGACTATTGATTTGAAAATAGCATAAAAATACAAAAATGCATTGTAGTATAGTGATGAACATTCAAACATTATGTCTATTGGATATGTGTAAGTGTAAATTATAATTTAGTTTAGGACTAGAATTTAAACCTTGTAGTTAATAAAAAAAAGTTTAACAAGCATTATTAATGTAAACAAAAAGTTGTGCTATCTTGACATATTCTTGTATTACCCTGAAATAAAACAAAATAAAAAAATGCATTAATAAAATGAAGAATTAGCTATTTGCATTTTGAAAACATTTATGTAATCAAAATTTGAAAGGGACTTATTACCTTGCAATATTGGTTCATTGAGGTATGATAGCAGAAATAGTGTTATACATTCCAATTGTCAATGTGCTATTCATTTGGAATTTTTGTAATAGAAATACCATTGAAAAAATGTATTTTTGATAATATTCAAATGATATGGATGTTAGTTTAGGAAATAAAATATCAAGTAAAGGTTTCTTTAATGTGCATTCAAATTTTCTATCTTTTATATGGAAAATGCATGTGAGCGCACGAGTATAAGAATAACTTTGATTTATAGGACATCTTGCACAACACAATGAGCCATCAGTATGAGGACTCATTGCCAAGATCGAATGTTGACATGTATTGCAAGTTGGATAAAAGGGTGATAGATAAGTTCTTTTTGATTTTAGTGTCCTTGTGACCTGTAATTATGATTGTCAAGTATTGATTTCTAATGTGGACAACAAACAAAGAAAAAGTAATGTTAATTTGATTTTAATAAATAAGGAAAAATAAAGTTTATACCTGCCTCAATATTTGATATTGCCATTGTTTGTAATTGATTTTTAGTGCATTCATCATTTAATGGTTCAAAAAATAATGCAATATTAACATGAAGAGTTTGAGTACCTTTTATGCTAGTGCATACAACATTATTGAATATATAAATAGGCATTTTATTAGACATTAGTTGATTCTATATATCATTACAAACTTTTTGATATTGATCCCTGAGTTAAACCTGAAATAAAATAATTTTAGTTCAATTTTTTTAGCAAAGAAAGTCATAATGCAAGGAAAAATAATGTGTTAATAAATATAAGCTTACTATTGCAGTGTTGTGCTCAATTTCTCCATCTTGGACATATACATTGAAATTTGTGTTGGTTTACTAATAACCTATAATCAAAGCTCCAAGTGAATCTACTAAATATGGATCCTTTGATTCTACAATATAAATGATTGCACTATCTAGTGTAAGCTTGCATTCTTTGTAAACTTTAGATATGTTATCTACTATTGACTTTCCAGTGAGCATAATGCAAAAGTCAACATCTCCTCTTTCATATTTTGATTTTTCCTTTACCAAGAAGTTTGAAATGTAAACACTATTTCCTGGACTTAAGTGCATTTCAAAATTTTGAATCTATTTATTGCTAACATTAATTGTTATTGTCATATGGCCATGAAGGTCAACCAAGTTAGCATGCACTATTTTAGCTTTAACTGGTGAAGTAGGATTTTTAGTATGCCCAAGGCCATATATTGTCAATATATCTCCTCCAAAAATAATAATTTTTTTTCTAGCACAAATGTCTAATATTGAGGATGAGAAGATTGGATTTGTTCTTGCACTGTAAAAAAAAAAAAAAATCATTTAAAAAAAAATTAAGATGTTCGTTTCAATTCAAAATTTATCATAATTGATTGAAGAAGAGTTAGAAAAAAATATTGAATTAGATTGTTACCGTTTATGTATTTGTTGTTGAATAGGATTAATTTGACTAATGTGAAATAAATTTGATGGTGATTCTTCAGTAGGTTTTTCATGCTCCAAATTCTTTTTTTTTGAATCCATATCATAAACTGAAATGAAAGATAGGATATGAAATCTTAAATATATAATGTTCAAATACTGTATTTTATAGACAAGAAATTATAAGATTTTCTAACTATGTATAAAATTTGTTGCACTAATGTTTAAGCATTATTGTTTATTACTAGATAAATAGCATCATGAACAGTCCAATAGGTATCTATTGTTAGAATTTGATTATTTTCGTGTACAGTGTTTGAACATACATGGTATATGACTTTGTTTACATATTGCTTATGTTTCCTTGGCAAGAAATGCATGTTAAAAGATGACATGCATTTTTCAAGTAGCATTGTTGACTTGTTATAAGTGGACATGTCAATATTGAAGTCTCCCAATATGTAAATGGTTTTGGATGTGTTTGCATTTGCCAATGTTTGTTCAACAACATTTATGACATCTAAAATAGAAGTAGTCAGAGATGCATAAATATTGACAAATGTGAATTCATGTTGATGCATTATGACTTTAGTTGCCAATGATTTTAATTCATCTGTAATGTATTTCATTGGATTTGAAATGGAAATACGTGTTTTTACGCATATCATAATACCATGAATATTATTTATTGAATTACAAGTCTTAAAAATTTTAATATGGTTATAAGTGTTGATATTTGTCATGTATGTTTCTTTTAAGAGTATGTTTCACTACATTAAGTCATGATCATTGATAACATCTTCTACATGTGGATAAAGGATATGAGTGTTCAATGAACATATTATAATATATGATGTAAAAGTACATGTTATTAATCTACGTTGCAACACCCACTTTGAATTTGATTCTAATCTTGACATTTCAATAAATATATGTTTTTTAATTTGAAGTTTTTTCTCTTTTTTAAATGGAATTAACAAATATAATGATTCTTTGGACTTCACATGGGAAAGTGTTTTATATGTTATCCCCTGTCTATGTACACCAAGAGGCTTGAATGTAACACCTTTCATGGTTAGACCTTGATATCTATGTATTATACAGGCACAAGCTAGTTATACTGGAGATTGGCTTCATATTATTAATGTCTTTTTGTAAGAAGGATTTGTAATAGGTCTTGAAATACAAAAAATAGGGGTCCAATTTGATTCTATATGGATTTTATACAATTGAATATGCTTTGTCCTTTGAGAGTGGCCAACATGATTTTCATTAAATTTCACACAGATAATGTCATTATTATTTTCTTTGGTGTACAACTTGAATACACCATCTAAACCATTGACAAGGCTATCTTGTATATCATAATTTATGGAAAAAATTTCAACTAACATATTTCATTTTAAAACATTTTTTTGTGATAGGCATACAACATTAACATATCCCTGTCCTTCACTATATGTGTCATATTCCTTGTCTATTGCATTAATAACAATTCATTTATGTGGAATAAGTGCCAACATTTTGTCATTGTATCAATTAACATCATCATTTAAGTAAAAAAAAAGGGGAACAAAGGGTCATTTGGTTCTGAACATGAATAATTATGATTAAGATATGCTATGTCACTTTGTGTATGAAAGCATGTATATATTCTATTTAGTATAGCCATAAAATGTTCATCCTTTTGTTGCATAGTTTGGTGTAGTTGGTAACATTTTAATTTTTCCTTCCATAAAACATATAGGACTATTTATTTGTTCAGTTTTGGATGTTCAAATATGAGGATATCATTTGTAAGTTGAGCCTAGTATAAGTCTCCACAAAAGATCATGTCAATATTACCAAAGTACATAGATGGTAATTGCATTATGTCATAAAAATGTCTATCAATATAGTATAACATTCTTGCTCTTACAAGTGATATTTCATCAATTATCACTATGTGTAAGTGACTGTAATACTTAGATAATGTATCAAGTCACTCACTGATCAATAGAATAAGTTTTGACTTGTAAAAAGGTAATAGAAATGTAGAAAGCAATGTTTTGTCACTTGCATTATGTATCTTTACCTATGTATGCAAGAATCAAGCTTTTTGGCTTGGATGGATTGCTATCAATAGATTGTGCATAAATATAAACCAATTTTTCATACAAAAATTTTACAATAAAAGTCTTTCCAGTCCCTGCACCTTTTGTTAAGAATATGTACAATGGCTTCTTTCTATTTGTATGTTTTTTTATAGAAATGTATTTAGCAATTACTTCTTATTCTTCATTCATCATTCATCTTTGTTTATATTATTCAACATTGTCAGTAATGACTAGGTGATGTCTAGTTTCAAATAGTTTTAAACTTTTTTTTGGGTGTAAAGTTTACTAATGACTTGTCCATTTCCAGATCCCATTCTTCATGCATAAGTCTAGCTGTGTTGGATTGAAATATTTTATTATTCATATTTTCAGTATCACATTCAACTTGGAAAATTGCATCATGCATGTCTCCCCATATAAGATTGATGTCATAATTAAACTTTATCTTAGTTAGTTTTATGGTCTTGCTTTGCAAATTATATGCCTCTTTCCATGTTTAAATAATTTGTTTCAAAGTGTTCTCATTATTTTTAAATGGGACATATAGTAATAGTCATTCATGAAAATAGTTTTCAAGGTCAAGATGTTTATTATAATTAACAAAATGTATAACATTTATTTTTTTTATTTTCAATGAATTTCCATTTTTTTATCCATAGAAACAAATTCAGCTAGATAAACATGATCAATAGTAGTAGGACATACAATGTAATAGTCTATGATAGATTGACACATGACATCTTCATATTCATCTTGGTCTTGTCTCAAGATAATTGAAGGTTCTAGAATAAATGTTTGTTCATCAAGGTAAGATGTATTTATGAAAGTGCATGCTCTTGAACAATGATTCAATGGCAATGATAATACTAAGTGAACTACTTGTTGTGCAAACATTTGTTTATAGTTTGACATTGCATTTTGAATTCCATGTAACATTTGAATGGTATCTATATTTTTTGTTGCATGTTTTTTTTATATATTTTTAAAAGAATGTGTGATTTTTGGATCTTCTTTGCCATATAAAAAGTATAGTATGTTGTTGTCACATATACAATTAGTATAAATTGTGCATCTATATTGGCTTGTCATAAGTATGGCATGATTTTTATAAAATTATTGCTCCATACTTGTGATATCTTACATGCAAGAAAAATAGTGGCTTGTTCAAGTGTAATTTTTATTAGTCTTATGTATTGAGACTCATGTACATTAAGATCATGTAATAAAGTATCAAAGTTGTCTCAAGAATTATATTGTTTCATACTTATTAGTAAGTAAATTTTCTTTGACTTTGCAATTGCAAGATCATTTTTTATTTCACATGGTTCAAGTATTTTTTTTTGTTTCATTCGTAGTTGTAGGAAATTGTATCTACATTTTTTTTTCTAAAACTACTGGTATGATGGTGTATATGAAATTTTTCTAGGTCGTTTTCTAGGATGTCAGTATTACAAGTTATGTATGTGTCTATAAAATGTGTAATTTTAAAATTCTGGTTCTTTCCATATACTAGTGCGTCTTTGGTCCATACTAGCCAATGATCATGAGCAGTTCCTCTATGTTGGAATTCTGTAACATAAAATTAATCTATGATTTTAACTATAAAATTTTTGTCCTTGAATAAAATTTGTTTTAGTGCATTGATACAATGTCTATAACAATGTGTACAAGTGACTGTATCTGTTATTATAAGGAAAGATATGTCATTTGATTTTTTGTAAGGTTTTTGATACAATTGTTTCAATGCTTTTTTTAATGGTTGATAAAAATGTTCAACACTTGTGAGAGTCAAGAAAAATGGTGCAGGTCCTAATTGACATATCATGGCAAACATGTTTTTTTTGAGACCTTGCATGTAATCAGGTGAAATATGTTTTTTTTTTGAAATCTACATATCCAATTTCTGACTTCAGTAACTTTTATAAGTTTGGTTTATATTTCACATATTTTTCCAAATGTTTTATTCCTTTTAGTTGCCCTTTTCTAATTTGAATCCTCATAGTCTTACCAACTTGATCTATATTTTATTTTTATTGTTTTGAAAATTAAATTGGTTAGATGATATGCAAAATTACGATTAGTTTATAAGAGTTCCCATTGTGAGACTTTTTGATATGAGTATCTTGACATAATGTCATCATCTCTAGGATTTCTAAATAAAAGTGTTTGAAATTTCATTTCTTCTAAGTGTTTGTATTTGAAAATATCAAGAGGATTATTTCCTTCAGCTGGTGCTATTGTAATTAACTTGTCTTTCAATGCAACAATACATGTTGAGTTTACAAAAACATGTACCAATGTGTCATTAGTATTTTTAACATTTGTATCAGAAGACAAATTATGTTCACTACCACTATTTGTTTTAGATTCACTACATATACTATTATTTGCATCATCAATAACATTAATGGATATGAATGGTTTCCAATTAGAGTTTATTTGCACATTATGAGTAATGTACAACTTTTGCTAAATGGATATGAACTCAATAGAGTAGATCCTAAGTACATCAAAGAATCATCTGATTTCTAACAAGGACTTCGGTAATGTCCCTAGAAAGTGGATAAAATTTCAAATTACTCCTAACATCCAATATTACACATCAGGGACAAATTGCTTCACTTCAAGAGATGTCTTTCACAGTTGTTAATCCTTCTACTTATAATAATTTCTGTGAATCCACAAACCATGCTTTATTACATATTAAGAGCCATATAAATAACTCAGAGAAATGGTACAAATAAGGAGAGCTAGTATAGCTAACATAAACATAAGCTAATCTTAGTTAAATGTAAATCTACATAACTAATAAAGCTAACAAGCCAATAAAAATAGAATTATCTTATAACAATATTGATTATTAAACAAACTATTGTAATACCCTCTCTCAATTATTTAACTAAAAAAATAACAAGCTTATCTCTAAAATTTATAAATTTATCTTTATTCAAAGGTTTAGTGTTTTAATGCTTTGGATTCATAAGATAAACATCAAACAATAAAGTTGTTTGAATGTTAATCAAATATTATTCAATTTTTTAAAAATTTAATAGATTATTTTGACAATAGATATCATTTAAGCATGTGTGATAAATATAATAAGTACTAAGAAACTAAAGGATAAAGAGAGTGTATCTTATTTGTTATTCTATTTTAGATTGTGGCAGTGATCAGGAGTCATCACAAGTTTAAGTTAGAGATCTAGACTTTATTCATTCTATATTATGACTATTTTGTATCTTTGAATGGTTTCATTGATCATGGACAATAATGTTGATGCATATGTCTATGTCTAATGCAACTGTCCAATGAGATATTTACATAAGAGTGACTTGAAATTTGGACTAGGCCTATGCCATCCCTTGTGTAATTGTTATGTGCCTCAAATTATGTTCACCTATGTACCATATCTAGATAATAAGCAACCTTAGTTATTTTTCATTATACCTCTTGAAACCTGGTAAAAAGGGATTAGTAACATGAGTCAAGCTAGCCTTATCAACCCTATTTATTGATAAGTGTTGCCTATAGAGCCAATACTCCTAAGAGGGCCTGAAACTTTCATGTAGTTTCCCCTCTTATGCATGTGTGTGGGATTACAAAAGTGTGACTATATGTTTTTTCTGAGTAACCCTTGGTATAAGTGATGCAATATTATATTTTACCTTTTGAATGCTTCAGATATTTGATTTAGTGTTGGAGTGTAATTTGATAGCTTGAAATAAATAATATTGTCTTATTAGGGAGTTATTTTATCAAATTGGTATGTGTGTTAATTAGACCATTGCCTTTGTATATATGTGAACCTTTTGACATTAAATTAAAACCTAGTGGCATGCAAAAATACAATTATAAGATGGGAAAAGAGGCCTAACAAAATAGTCACAAAGTGAAAGATACATAAAAAGATAAAAATATAAGTGTAGATAGTTGCATTAAAGTTGGACACTAACATCGACACCAGTGTCCATGATGGGTGCAAGAATCTAGGGGATAAAACATATAGAAAACATGTAAAACATGAAGGGATATTTGACATACATTGGATAAAAATAAATAGACATATCACATAGGCCCAAGAGGTAGGTAAATTAAGTTAAATAAGATGGAAATGAAGAGGTCCATGAGATACCGCATCACTAAATGTCAAATTATTAATAAAAAAGTATATACATACAAGAAGACTAGAAATATGTGTACTTTTACTAAAATCAATGTCTACATTCCCACGCCTCCCTCCTCCCATTTAATCTATTAATGAAAGAAAAATTATAATTACTAGTTTAAAGGAAAATAAAATGCATATAATGGTGTGGACAACACACATTGCCTTTTCTTGAGTTTTTATTGAATATTTCATCTATAACATTTTGTGTAACCAAGCAATGTATATAATCTATATGTAAGTAATACTAAAAGGTAGCATAAATAATGAGCATGGATAAAGTACACATGTGTATGTGTCACATAATAAATGGTTTTAGAATGCTAGAAAATGGAGAAGTAGATAAGGGGCTTGAAGCATCATCAATATTCTAGCTAGGAATATGAGTGAATCTATAAGTGGTAAATTGTGTTGCACCATAGTGGTGTTATACCTAGAGTAGGGAGAGTTGGGAAGTGGTCATGCCCCTAACCCAGAATAGGAAGAGTGATGTTTTAGCCATCAAGAGTATCATTTCCAAACAAACATAACTTGAGTGCGAAATATATGTATATGTAGAGATCAATATAGGGTAAGCATTTTTAAATCTATTTCAATTGTTGTTCTTTCATCTATATATCGAGGTAATACTTTTTGAATTTTATCAACATTTGATGGGACATCGATAATTGAGCCTATTAAGCCAATTTATGGTTTGTTGTATCCTAAATTTATTATTTGAGCAAATGCAATTCTAAGTGAAACAATTCTTTCTTCAAGATCTGATAGCATGATTACAAATTATGAGTGCTTGTTTAGTTTAATATGTACAAGTGTTTCAAATGTAGGAAGTTTTTAATTTATTAATTATTTGTTGCAATTTACACATATTTTTTTTAAGAATATCTTTGCCATTTAGAATTAATTTTTTGCGTGTGTCCTTTTCAAACTAATTAAAATGATTCATCCTATGTTTGAACTATAATTGTTTACAAATACCATAAATATGTATGGGTGTATATGTAATTTTTTCATTGAATCTTATTATTACTCTTGATCTTGATAGTTTTCCTTTAATCATATTTATACTATGTACCATATTATTTAATCGATGCAAGGAGACATTGGGGACACATGGTAAAGTTTTTGTATTAAAAGTACAAGAGTCAAATTTTGGCTTTATATCCTTATCTATTGTTAATGATTTATAGTCATCACATTTTGTTACTTTTTTACGTGCAATGTTCTTTACTTATTTCAAAGAGAATTTATTTTTTATTCATAATGTTTCTATGTAATTACCATCATCATCACCTTCTACTATAGTATGTTCTTGCATTGTTAATAGTTCATAATGTACATGCTCTATATTCATTTTGAAAAAAATGATATTGTATAAGGATTGTGTTTGAGTACAATCATTGTAGGTTTTGACAATTTCTAAACTTGTTGATGACCATAGGCAGATGCTTACATTTAATAAATTTGAAAGCCATTGGATAGTGAACTCATTTCCTTCTATCCCACCTTTGTCATAGGTATATACCATTTTTTAAATGTATGCTTGCCAATTTTCAATAGTTGGTATATTTTTATGACATTGTCTATTAGGTTATCTTTCAAACAAGTGTGTGCTTTTATATCTCTAAAGACAAATGTGTTAGAAAAAGACTATGATGAATAATGGTGCAAGGAACATATGTCAAAAGCATTTTTGGTCAAATGACAAATATAACTAAATATTTTATCACCACAACAAGATGTGGTTTCTAATATTCTAAAAAGTTCACGTGATTGTAATTTTCTAGCATTTGTTTCCCAAAAGAAAGAAATAAAAGAACAAGTTCTTGATAGAAATGTTTGTGATAAGGGATTTGATAATTATTTAATTTTGTATAGTACAATGGTTTATAACAGCCATAAATAGGATTTTGATCATGAAATAGTATGCAATATGGAGGTGTAGGAGCATCTTCATTAAAATGAAAGTATTTTTGTTTTCAGTTAGAGACCAAACATAAATAGAAATGTTTAGCCATTTAGAAAGCCAATTTATATAGAAATTGTCTCCCCATAGACCATGTTCACCATTTGGTGTACATGAAGTTGAAAAAATTTGCATTCTACAAAAGTATGTTCCGGTGTCTTGTACTTGGTGTAATATATATATCTCTTTGAGATATAGCTCTAATTAAAAAGACTTTAGTGCATGAGGGTCATTTTTTTAAAAATAGTTTTAAAAATGTTCTATAATTCCAACACATAGTTCTCTTGATGTGTATATAAAATGCAATAAAACTTGAAAATCATTGAATAACCAATAACCTAAATTGTATTTAAAGAAATGACTTCTAAAAAGGTTCTCCTTTTGCAAAGCAATGTCTATGTTAATACATTGATTTCTCAACAATGGCTTGTATTCTTTGATAGAAATGACTTTTTGATTGCTATGCATATGCGTTATTTTTTATTTTCTATTTATTAATTTCATCCTACAATGCTAAGTAACTAAATTGAATAAAAAGATAAGATAACTGGAAATCTTGAAAATAATTATCGAAACTGTTATAGACTTGTTGTCAAATATCTTTCCCTTTATTCAGTAAAACTGTATATGTCAACAAATTATATTTACTCAAAGACCTACGCATAATTATATATCTAAAGTGACAACAAAATTTTGTAATTGTATATGTTTTATTTACTACAAGATGAAAGTAGAATTGATAATTTAAGCTATGCATATGCATTATTTTTTGTTCTCTATTTGTCAATTTCATCCTATAATGCTAAGTAAATTGAAAGCAATTAAAAGACAAGAAAGCTAGAAATTTTGAAAATAATTATCAAAATTGTTATAGACCTATCATCAAATATCTTTCTCTTTTTTTAATAAAACCATATATGTCACCAAATTATATTTACTCAAAGACCTACACATAATTATGTATCTAAAGTGAGAACAAAATATCATAATTTTATATGTTTTCTTTTCTACAAGATGAAAGTGGCATTGAGTATACATGCACAAAAATTGCCCAAACAATAAAAGTAACTTGACTCCTATATAACATCTATATTAAGGCAGAGATAAATTCAAAGTGCACATATTTTCCCTCATGATTTTCCCTTTCTCAAACTGGGACTGTGATTCCAGGGTTCTACCTTATGCACATCCTCTATCAAAGGAGTGCATATATAGTATAGAGGAAATTTTAAAGTTGAAACCCAAAGATGTGATAAATTACCTTTTGGAACAATAATAATGTATTAATACTATATGAATGTGAGTAATATTGAATAATCTCTCAACTAAAAGCTAAAGCATACATGTTCAAAATGGCTTTCAAAGACTCATACTTTAAACAATGTAATTCTCTTAGTAACAGGGTATTATTGGCAAATTATAAGCATGGGTACAAATCAATAGCTAGTGAAACTTGACAATCTAAGGCTTCATGAATAACTTTAGCATAGAATCACCTTCACAAAGCTCTATAGCTACTCTAAACAATTCTTTTGGAGATCCATTTGTACAAGCAAAAGATGTTGTAGGGTAAAATTTCATAACCAAAGTTTTCCAATCTTAACTAAAGCCTTGTTTAAGGAGAGTATAATAAATAAATTCATGGCTTTCCTTATTAAAAGCCATGGACATGTCAAGCTTCATAGACATGTTTGGTCACTTACTATTCTTAAGTGAATGCATAATCTCTTGAACAATAATGATATTTGTATACACATAATATTTTAAACTTTTATTGATTACTCACTATTTGTATCTTTTAGGAACATGTCGAGTCTCAATCTCTCTGAGTGCATGCCTTAAGGGGTGAACCAAGAAAGAGGTGGGAATACCATCAGTGATTTGTAAGATTGTTATTCTTTTTACCTCTTGTAATCTACACTCTAGCCTCCTAAAACCATTGAAGCCAAGCTTATTCTTCCTAGTTCTACATATTCCTATCACTTGTTATGTTTTATGCTTTATTTCTTGCCTCAATTGCCTTTTAAACTGTCAATTTTGCTAGGTCAACTAGGTTAACCTAGCACAGTTTAGAGACTTTTTCTCTCTTTTGGTTTATTGGCCTCTTGGTCGACCTAGCATAGTCCTAGAGAGTTAACCTTGAAAACATGCTAGGTTGATTGAGTCAACCTAGCACAACTAACGTTCTCAAAATATTTTAGGGTAAGATACTAATATATATACAAGATCATTTACCACCATTTAAGAAGAGTGAAGAAGTGTGAATAAAAATCTACCTATTGACCATTCTATTTGCGGAATAAAGATTTAGGGTTCAATACATTCTTTGGAGCTCTTATCTCATCTTGTGGATAATTATTTTGGATGCTTGGATAGGTTGTGTAGCCTAAAGTTGATTTATCTTAGTTATTATTATATACCATGACAATCTCTTGTGAAGCAATTTGGCCAAGGGGGAGATTGAGGCTCAGCGGGTTCGTCTTCAAAGGTAATTATTCTTAACTTTATTCCTCCTTTGTAAGAGTAGATAAATAGTGCATTTGTATTCTTCTCTTCCATGTAATAGGATTCCATATACATTGACATGAGTATATGTCTTCTAATAAATGTTTAGTTTAGTTTTTTATTTATTTTATTTCTAACCCCAACATTGTTCCACAAGCTTTGGTGTGCACTAGATTAAATTTGCTTTTATTGTTATTAGATTAGTGAAATATTAAACCATAAGACTCTTTTAGGGTTATTATACAATTATGTTAGACTATAGGCTTTGGAACCCTATCTCACATGTTGTGTTATGATAAGTGATCCCCTAATCATGTTTAGTGGATCCTCACATTGCTCATGCTCCCATTTTATAATTGTATGCTCCCCAATCAAAAGTATAGGTATGATCTATCCCATCCAATCTAGGATTGATTTATGGACACAATGCATCATTTTTGATTGCATACATTCTTCTAAACCTAATTTGAATCAAACCCCTGTAGGATTTCTTTCACTTATTTTATTTATATTAGTCATTATTGTTATCATATCTTTATTATGTTGGATCGACCTTGTCGACCTAATTATTTATTTTTGTGCATAGATTTGTAGGAATAGGTAAGTAGCTTGACCAGCTCAATCAAGTACAAGTTTTAGAACTTTCAAAAATTATGTTTAGAGAACTAGATCAACCAGATTGACCTAGTGTAAGTTTTTTAGGTTTATAGACTTCCATTTAAACTTACTAGGTCGACCAGGTTAACTTAGTGCATTTTTAGCACTTTTTTAGTAGGTTCTTGTATAGCTTGATCAACTAGCTTGACCCAGCTTGTAGGTTTTTGCCAGTTTTTTCAAAGGTATTAGATCAAAAATATTTTCCTTTTCATCTTTAAACCATTTAGGTTAGTTTTTGTTTCCTTTATATCTTTCTTTTTATGTACTTTCCTTTAAATTTTGCAGTCTTCAAAACTACCTCCACACAGTCAACTAGGTTGACCCTATGGACCTAGTTATGTGTTCTATGTTTTCTGAAATAAATAGATCAACATGAACAACCTAGTTCATTTTTATAATTTACTTCCATAGTACAGGTTTGACCCTATTGACCCTATTCTATATGATTGTCCATATAGTTTATCAACTATACCTTGTTTCAAAGTTGGAATGAACCATATATGTTAATAACATCTTTGTTTTTAGTTGCTTTCATGTTTATAATATTTCACATAGTATAATTAGGGTATTTTTAATTAATTTATTAGTTTCACTATTTCTATTTTATGCACACATGACCAAACCACATAAAACATCAACAAACATTTAAACATTTAACTACCTAGGCCAAACTACTTAGATTTCATCACCAAGGGGAAAGATGGCTTGATGCATTAGTCAAGTATAAAGCATGGTTAATGGTATATTTTGGCTAAGCACCCATTATCCTTATTGTTACAGAGTGTGAAGTGAGGGGGTATGCCCCAATACCAAGCATGTATCATTACCACTACAGTCCCTTTCATCCTAGACTTACCTGAAACTATCCATAGATTATTATTAGTAACTTGCTTATAGGTATGTATCCCTTTACACTTAAAATCATTTTTAATAATCTAATCAACATTCTATGTTGACCAAGTAGCTATATTTACTTTCAAGTTATTTTCTTGCTCTTTGATCAATTATGTGTGAAAAAGCTTGTATTAGCCAACATTAGTGCAAGATTTTTATTTATGTGCATTAATTAAATTGGCCAATGTCAATTCAATTAACTATTTGTTTCCCTTTCAGTACTTATTGCTTTCTTATATTAATTTAAATTATATTGCTTTAATTTGTAGCTTGTTATCAATTTTCTTTCTTCCTTATTTGTTTTACTTGGTCAACCCTGTTGACCCTGTATCTTTTTCATCCTTTGTTTATTATTCTAAGTCAACCTGGTTGACCTAGTACTATTTATAGCATCTTTATCCCTTTTTCCCAGTCATTGTTCACTAAACTAGGTTGATCCTACAAACCTTGTAAGTTTTATAGTCCCTATTTTATAGTAGGTCAACCATGTCGAACTAGTATTATTTTAGTCACTTTCTAATTATTTGCTTTCTCATCTTGATTCTCTTTATTTCATCATGGACTTTCTATTTGGTGACAACATTGAAGTTCCATCTATAGACATGATGGAATTCACTAATCGTAATAGGGACTCCCATAGACAAAGTAGGGCTCCTTTTGTGAATGCTAGTAATGTTCATATTATAACCCGCATGATGGACTATGGGACCCCTCCTCATACCCCTTTGTAGCAAAACCCTCCTCTTATATTAGAGGATTAGCTTGAGTTAGAGTATACTCCTAAGATTATCGTCTTTATTATAAAATTCCCTTAACATAGAGGGAATGATCCTTCTACCATCTATAACCTCATGATTAGTTTACAAGTTGAATAACCTCATTCTCCTACTCCCACTTTCTCAACTATATTTGGGGTAAATAATTTATTTGTTTCTCAACCTCTTCCTTCAATATTGACTCCTTATGCTATGACATCTTCTTCTTTAACTTCTTCCACCTCCATGCCTAGTATCTCAACTAACATGGCAGGGTTTACATCTAGTGGGCCTCTCATAAGATCCACTATTCTCAATCCTTTCAATAATTCATCGATTGCTACCCAAGGCACTCATGATTCTAATGCTTCATCTTTTTAATCATTTACCATCCCATTTTTTACCTCACAATCAAATTTTACCACTAGTGCTTCAAAGTCTCATAGCTCTTCTCAAGTTCACATCAATGCTAATAGTGGTACCTAAGCCACTAAAACCATAAAAGCACCAATAATTATTATAATAACACCAATCAAACTCATCAAATATTTTTACAAACTCTCAATCAAATGAACACATTCTAAGCTCATAATATGAATCAAATGATGAGAACGAAAAATCACCTTCTTAATCTTCAATCTATTCTTCAACCAATGACTTGGGGCACACATAACCATAGTGTTCCCCCTCCTCCTCTTCAATATTATTAAGGTAATCTCATTCCTCAACTTCTATTAGTCAATAAAGTCATCAAAAATTTAAAAAATAAACTTCTTACCACCCAGATTGCTAACATTGACAATGGAAGTATAACACCCACAATTTCTTACAATGGATCAACTGATACTACTCTTCACCTCAAGACATTTGGAAATATTTACAAGGATTGGGTCAAATTAAATACCTTTTCCAATAACAAAATCCCAGCCAAAACCCTTATAGGTGATGCCTTGGATTGGTATAATCAACTTAGAACACACTCTATCACTAGTTTGGAAGACTTAATAAATGTTTAGTTCAATAATTTCAAACTAGTTATCTTTCAGTGAACACATTGGCCCATTTCATCAATTGTAAACAAAATGAAAATGAAACTACCTAAGCCTTTGTTAAGTGATGGAAGAGTATGTCAAATAAATGTGAACATAACATGGTGGATGGAAATCTCTTTCATCTCTTTACAAATGTTTTTTTTTTAATTATAATATCTAGTCTGTACCATTTCTCCACTTACCTTGAAGGAAGCTATCGATCAAGCTAAAAGATAAGATTTCATCATACATCAATTCAAGACACCCCATCCTTATGTGGCCCCTCATCTATTAGTAAAGAACAAAAGCTACAATATTACTAATGATGGTGTTACCAATTCATTTGATACCATTCATAATGTCCAAGTTGTTGTTCCTACCCCTTCTTTGGAACCAGCTTCTTCTCAATAATATACTAATACACATTTCTCAAAAAACAACATTAATGTCCATAAGCCTTTATCTTCAAATGAATTTCTTAAACATCTACTCTAACCTCTTCCACGAGAGCTTGACCCTAATCGACCTATGAAATCATGGTATAATCTTAATAAGTTTTGTTGGTTTCATGCTAGTTGGGGTCACTCTCACAAGAATTGTAGACAATGCTGTAATTTAGTTATGGACTTTCTTCTTGGCCCAAATTTAGATCATGATTCTACTATTCATAAGTGTTAACAAGCCTATGAGATTGCTTTCAAAGACTATAAATCACATGATATAACTCAAGCCTTAAACCAAGCAAACACTCATTTATCTATCCATAAATACCCCTCACCTAATCATCAACCAATCCAAGAAAGTCAAGATAAGCCCACTTCTTCCACCAATAACATAGAAAGTCTTGTTGAACCAAATTCCAAAGAGAATGTGATTAGCATGACCAATATGTGAAGAGTGGTGGCCTTCATGATTCAAAACTTATCTACACTCCTTCCCATAAGACATATCATTTTATCCAAGATTCTTCTCCAACTCATTTAAATGATTTGTGTCAAGAAGATATTATTTATTTTGATGATCTAATTTATGAGTCTCCCTTGGATGACACATCTCATACCATTTTTACTTCTCTCCCATCATCTTCTAATGTTAATAGCAATCCAATTTATACTAACACTTCTTCTTCTAAACTTTAAGATCAATCTAAATCAACTACTTCTTCATCACCAAATGATTTACAACCTTCTTCTCAACCTTCTCATTCTTATCAACATAATTTTCAATGCTCTTCAGATCCACCTTTTGAAGATATTCTTAATTAAAACACCTATATCTAACAATATCCTAATGGGTTATGATGAGTGGGATCCCATTGCAAAACTTACTAATCTTCCATCTTAGATACCTTTTATTAAACTCATGAGGACATCTCCACATCATAGAAACCACATCATGTAACTCTTATTCAAGATTAATATCCCTCACCCTCCTCTAGCAAGATGGGAGGTTACTTTATCTAGATCTTAAAATATTATCTTATAACAATGTGAAGAGATGTCCATTAATGTTGATGAAACTATATACACTTCTCTTTATTTATGATTTCCTATTACATCTATAATTTTGGATGAGATTCTACTTCATGTAGATGATCCTTCATTATTTATTAGCATCCAAATTAGTGATATCCAAGTTAAGAGAGCTTTGATTGATGAGGGTTCTAACACCTATGTCACTTCCCTTAATTTCATTAAGACTCTTGGATATTCTGAATGTAAGCTCAAGTCTACATGCAACACATGCCAAAGATATGATACAAGGCAAATTCCTCTCATAGGGTGTGTGTGGCTTCCCATTACCATCCCACATATCACCATTCATGTGAAGGTGATGATATTTAATTTTACCAATTTCATATAACATCTTACTCGATAGGCCTTGGACTAATTGTATGCGAGATATCACATCTTCTGCCTGCTAATGTGTAAAATTTCCTCACAATGGAGCCATTTATAGGATTCAAGGAGAGACTAGCCCTTGGAATTTTGAATAATCATAAGATCATGGTCTCTTAAATATTCCTACCCTTGAACCTTTGCCTAACATTCAATTCTGTGAGTCACAGTGTCTCAACTTTCTTATCAACTCAACCAGAGGTTATAGTGGGCATCCTGAGCTCATTGGTAATATTCCTCCCAACCTTTTAGACTTTGATGATGATGAACCTGATGAGATTAATTTAAAGATCAAAAATTTTGATATCTTTCCTCATCTCATCTCACATCTCCCTACTTCTTTGAAGACTCATTTTCAAAATCCTCTTTGAGATGGCATTCATGTAGTCTTAACCAAGACTAGGCACACTATTCACTAAGCTTCCTCTGATGACAAGGTAATCCCAACTTGTGTGATTGATCTTCATAATCTAGATTATGATGATGGATATTATTTAGATGATAATATTTTAGGTGGCCTTGTCTAGGCCCATGATGCTGAGATTGTTCATTACCATTCTTCTTTACTTGAGTCTTTTCGTGCATCTCATCATTCTATTTCATTTATAGTTTATGATTCTTTCACTTTCCCCTTTATCATAGGGTAGAAATAGCATTGATACCTCCAGTTTCTGAGGATTCACTTACAAACATGCTCTTGGATCATGCTATGACTAGACCTTATCATTTTTCCAAACCTAGGGTAGTCCTCATTATACCTTCTGTAAATCCCACTCCTCCTTTAGTAGGGCCAACTATAGTTAAGCCTATTTCTTTTTACACTCTAGTTGAACATGTTTCCTCTCATACTATTGTTGTAACTCTTCCTACTTATAATCCTAGTGATCCTCTTATTGAGTCTAGTTCCACTCCTTCCCCTTCATCACCCTCCCTTGATGATGATTTACTTTCACTGCCTAAGATGGCTCCTTTGCCTACCAAATGGGCCAATGAGTCCTCTCCAATTTATTTTGATCCTATTTTACCTCCTTCTATGAGTGTTCCTGAAACCACTCATAAGTGTATCAATTGTTTCCATGGGATAGATAATCACTCTTCTACTCATTGTCATAAGCTGTGACAATACCTTGATACCTTGCGTCCTTTTTCCCTGTCATCAGACAAAGCCATACCTCCCCCAAAAGTACTTCCTAAATATTTACCTAAGTATGGTGAGGTATATTATTTATGGCATCTATGTGGAATACATCAAATCAATAATTATTGTATTCTCTAAGAACATCTTAAAGATCATGTTGTATCCATCCTTGGACCTTCTACCATTCCTCCCATAGGTCATTCTCACAACAAGGCTCCTCTTTTTTCTCCCACAGTGCCACCTCCAATGTTTCCATCTCCTTAGATGGTCCCTTCACCACCTTCTATGCCTCCACATATAATTCCTTCACCTGTGGACCTTCCCTCACATGTATATCCTTCTCCACATGTGATTCCTTCACCTATGGATCCTTCTCCACCTGTGATTCCTTCTCTTGTAGATCTTGTTTTTATGTATTCTCTTGACTAGCCTTTGCCTAACTTTCCTCCTCAGCATGATCCTTTAAGAATTATTATTTTTTTAGTTGAGGAGATCAAAAAAGAATTATTTGGCTAGTATTTAGTAAAGATTGATGAAACCTTAGTAGTAGTTCGATTACAGCTTCATAGAGATTTATCTGATGTATTGTATAATGTGTGTGGACAAATTTATAATTATTTATGAGCACATGTGTGGTGTGTTCTCATTTCTATTTAGATTAGACATGTTCTCCAATATTGTTTCTATTTTTATATCATTTCACACTATGTCAAATTATTTCTTATCATATATCATGTTTCTCCTTCTTGTTGTACTATAGTTAACTTATTTCACATATACTTGTCTTTTTCCTTATCATTGCTATTTTCCCCTTATCATTGATTTATTTTCCTTTAGAGTTTTTCTCAAAAATCTTCCCTTATATCCTGATTTTTTTTGCTTTCTTATCTTTATTTTTCACATATAGTTGTCATGGCGACTTAGTTATATTTAACCTCTCCCCTTTGATTACTATCTTCTATTACCATGTGATCAGTTTGAAAGCAATCTTTCTCATTACTATTTCCTTTCATTGATCCTCCTTTGGATATCCTTTTTCCCTTATTACTTTTTTGTAAACTACGCATATACACCATTGAGCCTTGAGATCACATGCTACATTCATTGTCAAGCCTAAGTATTCTAGTCAGTCTTGTGTCTTGGGTTACTTAGCTTCATTTAGCCTTAGCCTACAACTCATTTGTGTGTATCACTATTTATCTCATGATTGGTCATTTAAAATCCATTTGGAGGAGGAATTTAAAAAATACTTCAAAATAAAGTTAAAAACCAAACCATTTAAACAAAAGGCAAAACTATCAAAAGGTCAAAAATATTGGATATTCTTAAAAGTCTAGTTACACTAAAAGATGTGATTCAAAGGACATCTCCTTCTTCTAGTCGAATCTCAAACTCCATAGTTGGCCTCACGATAGAGCCAAGGTCCTTTGGGGTGTGGTAGGTGAGTATATTAAAATAGGAGAATAAAAAAAATTAGTGCTACCTACTTTCTCATGCAAGTACCCAATCTTCATAGTAGACCAATAGGTCTGTAAGGGGTCATGAGGAGTGAGGAACACATCATGGGAATGTAGGTCCATTTTAATTTTCCTTGTACCAATATACCATCATGAGTTGATCTTAATAGCACACCTTTTGACCTAAAAATCTTTGTGTTTATAGCAAGTGGGTTTCCTTTGTACATAGACAACCACTAGTTACTTAGTGTCTTTTCATGTCCTTAGTATGCCTCTTGCCTCCTAAGGTATTCTCATAAGATGCCTAAGTATTGATTTTTATATTCCCTTTTTTAATCTTTTTCTTTCATATTTCATTTTGGGAAATATTGTTTTGCTTACAGATCACTCCCCATGGGATATCATTTGTGAGTTGCTTTGTAGGACCACGGATAGGCCCTGACATCCCTCACAAATTACCATCTTTTCCATCCTATTGTCCACATCCTTGATTTACCATTACCTTATCTTTATGTTTACCAATATTGATTTTTTACCATTTGGGTTTTTATTTTGTGAGTTGCAGTTTAAAACTGTGGATAGGACCCAACCCTCCTCACAAAATTTTCCAACAATCAAGTCACCATCCAAAATTACATGTGTCAAATAGGAGATAAGATTTGATAGATTATGAGGTTACACGTAATTGACATAATTACCATATTGATATTTAGTATGTTTTATGATTATTTCATTTTTTTTGCTTTTATTTTCTTATTTTACAAGTGCATGTAAAATTACAACCATTTCTTGAATTTATCATACTTCCCAACTTGAATTAATATGATAAATTTAAGACCAAATTTTTGCAACTTTTGTTTTTATTTTATACTTCCCATCGTGATATAGTATACTTTATTGTATTAATTTTTGTTTTTTTTATTACCATTTTTGCCCTTTTACATACCTTCCATTTTATTACATTGTTTGTCATACTTCCCAATGTGATATTTAGTATGATTTTACTTGTTTAATTTGGTGAAAAAATCTTTTACATTGGTTTAAAACAGATCCCTTTTTACCATTTTGTTTGCCATTTTTATTGGATCTTCATACTTAGTCATTTTATGTTATTACACATTTCCCAACTTGAACTAGTGTATAGTGCATTTTTGATTGATTATATTTTTCCAAGTCCATTTCACCTGTTTCTATTTAACCATGCATGTGTACTCCATAATGCTAGAAAAAAACCACACCACATATATTTCCTATATAATATAAAATAAAGATAAATACATGTGCTATAAATAAATATATCCCAAAGAATCCACAAACACAACCATCATAAAGTCAACATACACAACCAACACCAATAATCCAAAATGATATATATATCTGTGTGTGTGTGTGTGTGTGTGTGTGTGTGTGTGTGTGTGTGTGTGTGTGTGTGTGTGTGTGTGTGTGTGTGTGTGTGTGTGTACGTGCATGTGTGTGTACCTCATGGCTTAGACACATTGCCTACTAAGGCCTCAGTCTGACTCCTCCAAATAGTATATTGTAACAAGGCAGTATGAGATCTCAATAACTCTACCTATCCCTGTAGGTGTGTCATCTGCACCTGTGCCTATACCAACTCATCCTGGTTTGTAGTATGTGCATGTGTCAATTGAGTCTGCATCATTGTATATACCTGCATAATCTATGTCACTATCTCTAGATGTGTAACTCTCTCATTTATCAAGGCTTACTAGGCTTGTCTCTTGCCTATACCCATCTCTACAAAGAGATACATCCTCTCTCTCTACACCTATATCTACCTCACTAGCTAATATAAACCATCTCACCTGAGTTGGGGTAGATGGTACATTTAGATCCTCTAGTGTAATGGGGTCGTATGGTTGTAAAGTCTCGTTTAGGATGTCATGGAGTGATCACATCACTAGGGACCCCCATCTCTTCTCCTCATCCTTAGGTACACTTACAAAATCACAATATCTATTTATATATCTCTACTACTAAATAAAAAATTAAAAAATAATTCAACTATATTCATACCTATATGTGTCTTGAATCCTATGATATCATCATCTACATGATCACCTAACATAGTCTCCCTGTCAATATGGCCTCCTAGTACCTCCTCAATAGGTCACATCCTCAACTCAAACCTGGCTATCATGTCTCATGTCCATCTCAACCTCCATCTGAGTGGTCTCTCTATCATCTCCTCTAGCTCATCTACTATTTGGATGAGTCAGACTGAGGCCTTAGTAGGCAATGTGTCTAAGCCATGAGGTAGACATGAATATATATATATATATATATATATATATATATTCATGTCTACCTCATGGCTTAGACACATTGCCTACTAAGGCCTCAATCTAACTCCTCCAAATAGTGCATTGTAACAAGGCAGTATGAGATCTCAATACCTCTACCTATCCTTGTAGGTGTGTCATCTGCACTTGTGCCTATACCAACTCATCCTGGGTTATAGTATGTGCATGTGTCAATTGAGTCTGCATCATTATATATATCTGCATAATCTATGTCACTATCTCTAGATGTGTAACTCTCTCATCTACCAAGACTTGCTAGGTTTGTCTCTTGCCTATATCCATCTCTACAAAGAGCTACATCCTCTCTCTCTACACCTATATCTACCTCGCTAGCTAATCTAAACCATCTCACCTAAGTTGGGGTAGATGGTACACTTAGATCCTCTAGTGTCATGGGGTTGTATGGTTGTAGAGTCTCATTTAAGATGTCATGGAGTGATCACCTCACTAGGGACCCCCATCTCTTCTCCTCATCCTTAGGTACACTTAAAAAATCACAATATCTATTTATATCTCTCTACTACTAAATAAAAACTTAAAAAATAATTCAACTATATTCATACCTATATGTGTCTTGAATCTTATGATATCATCATCTACATGATCACCTAACATAGTCTCCCTATCAATACGGCCTCCTAGTACCTCCTCAATAGGTCACATCCTCAACTCAAACCTAGCTATCATGTCTCATGTCCATCTCATCCTCCATCTGAGTGGTCTCTTCATCATCTCCTCTAGCTCATCTACTATTTGGAGGAGTCAGACTGAGGCCTTAGTAGGCAATGTGTCTAAGCCATGAGGTAGACAGGAATATATATATATATATATATATATATATATATATATATATATATATATATATATATATATATATATATATATTCTTGTCTACCTCATGGCTTAGACACATTGCCTACTAAGGCCTCAGTCTGACTCCTCCAAATAGTACATTGTAACAAGGCAGTATGAGATCTCAATACCTCTACCTATCCCTGTAGGTGTGTCATCTGCACCTGTGCCTGTACCAACTCATCGTGGGTTGTAGTATGTGCATGTGTCAATTGAGTCTGCATCATTATATATACCTACATAATCTATATCACTATCTCTAGATGTGTAACTCTCTCATCTACCAAGGCTTGCTAATTTTGTCTCTTGCCTATATCCATCTCTACAAAGCTCTGCATCCTCTCTCTCTACACCTATATCTACCTTGCTAGCTAATCTAAACCATATCACCTAAGTTTGGGTAGATGGTACACTTAGATCCTCTAGTGTCATGGGGTCATATGGTTGTAGAGTCTCATTTAAGATGTCATGGAGTGATCCCCTCACTAGGGACCCCCATCTCTTCTCCTCATCCTTAGGTACACTTACAAAATCACACTAAATGGATATTACATCACTACCACATCTCATAATATCTATTTATGTATCTCTACTACCAAATAATAACTTAAAAATTAATTCAACTATATTCATACTTATATGTGTCTTGAATCCTATGATATCATCATCTACATGATCACCTAACATAGTCTCCCTGTCAATACGACCTCCTAGTACCTCTTCAATAAGTCACATCCTCAACTCAAACCTGGCTATCATGTCTCATGTCCATCTCAGCCTCCATCTGAGTGGTCTCTCTATCATCTCCTCTAGCTCATCTATGGGATCATCTGGGATGTCTATAGTATCCAATTTCTCCTGTCTCCATCACCACCATGTTCTTGATGGCTACTACTCATCTTGTTGTAGGGATGTTAGTGGTACATCTAGTATCTCTACCTCCTCCACCTCCTCTACCACTCATCATGCCAGACTAGTCCATTTTCATTCTTGATGTGGCCTTAGTGTTAGACTCACTATCAGTGGTCTGAGTCCCCTATTTCCTCATGACTCCCTCACATATTGAACCCACTAGTCAAGCATCAATATTAGTATCACTAGATGAGGTAGGTCAATCTATCCTAGCACCTGTGCCATCGTATGTGGCTCTCTCCACCATGTATAGTGTCCAATCAACTTTTTCCTCTCCAGTGCTAGTGTAGCTATGTGCTAGCTTGCCCATGTAGTTATTATGTGCCCATATGGATGCCATACAATGTTTGCTTATCTCACTAACTATAGCACTAGAATATGGGGCATGGACCACACTACCTAGTCCTCCCACCATCTTCACACTTAAGGTGACCCATCATCAACCACATGGGAAATCTCTCATATATCCATGTTATCAGTAATATGATCGGTCCCATAGTCTTCTTTCCTCTAACTAGCATCTCAAACTGATCATATATGAGCTAGACCTAGATGGCATAACCTAGATCATATAATACTCCCTTTTCCAACATCATCCTACTGAAGGCTACCATGAATAGTGTTACCTTGCCATCTAAGTTATGACATAACACCTATTGTGTCACAAGGCCTATCACAACCTTCTAAATTACAAAAATATATGATATATACACATCATCTATATCGACTCTCGATCCTCTTAATATCATATTTGAGCCTATAGTGCACATGGATAAGTCTCTCCTCTCCTCTAAAATATCTAGTATCCCTATGGTCACTGGTGCTCCTACTATGGGCAGCCCAAGGATGGCATGGACATCCTCTAGTATGATACCCACCTCTATCACATCCCCATCCACCACCCATATAAACATGTTAGTCAATCATTCCCAACATCCTAGGAACATGAATAATAGGTCAGTGTTGAGGGGGATCTTGCACATCTCAGACATACCATCTAGACCCATGGTTACCAGTCTAGCTCGATCTCCATCTATCAATCTAACAAATTCAACAACCAAGACATGTCCAAAAACCTTCAAAAACTTAGTTTTCTCTATAACCAAGAATAACAAAGGATGTATTAGTCCCTCCATGTCATGTATAATCACAATACATTCTTTACACATCATTTTAACAATTTTAATTAAAAAAACAAGCCTAATTTCTTTTAAATTGTTCATTTTATCCTATTTCTAGCTTCCATGGTCCCTCTTGCCCTCCTTTGGTAATTTTGAGCCATTTTAGCCTTCTTTTGGCTTTTTGCATGCTTTTTTATGATTATTCTAGTTCTGTGGTCAACCTAGTTTGACCAAATATTCCCTATTTGTGTCATAATTGACTTCAAATTTCAATTTAACCCTCTTATCTTCCCCTCCTTGGTACTGAGTTTTCATTCTAGCCCTTACAAACTAGTTACTCATTCTATTCTAGCTTTTTAGCTTGTAGATTACACTAGGTCAACCCATACCTACTGGGTTGACCATATGGATTCTGCCTTGTTTCATCCTACTAGGTTGACCTAGTCAACCTAGTACATTATGTGTGCTGACCCAATACATTTTTCCCAAGATGTACATTTCACTCACTGTCTTCCTAAACCCTTTCAACCGATTTCCTATCTTCTTATTTGCTACCATTAGAATCTAAGTTTGCTCAATTTTGAAATATATAAATGCTTAAAAACAAATGTTATCAAAAATTCATGTAATTTAATACAAATTTCAAAAACTAATGTGAGATCCATAGTTGCATACGTGGAACACACCTGCTACTACTTCAGGGTGTCCTCCTTGTCTAGCATGTTGTTCCCTTGCCATCCTAGCCTTGTTTGGTCTTAGAGCTCTCTTTTCTCTCTTTCATAAATCAAAATGACAAATTAATTCTCTTTTTCCTATTTAAAAATACTTTCAACAACTCAATTCTTTCATTTATTTTTAGGTAGATTCTTTGTTTTGCCTCTATCTTTATTTCTAGTAATTTGTTTTACAAATAATAAAATGCATTAGAATCATGATGGCGTAGAGATTATTTTCCACTATCATATGTGTATCTTCCTTTTTTTCTTTTTTTTCTTTTTTTGGCTACTTTTTGCACTAACTTCTACAGGTTAGTCTAGTGTACTCTATATTGGACACCTCCATTTATTATAGTCTACTTCTTTATCTATAGCTCTAAGGTAATTTAAAGGTATATATTTTTCAATACAATTCTTTTGTTTATCTTATTTTTTGCTTATTGCACCATACTTAGCATCAACATTGTTTGTTATCATGTTCTATCTCTGAAACACCATCTCATGTTGCACTTACGTGACATGTGATGAGCTTCAACTGGGGCATATGTATACACATAATATTTTTAACTTTTATTAATTACTAACACTTTGGACCTTATAGGAACCTATCGAGTCTCAATCTCTTTGAGTGCATGCCTTAAGGGGTATAACGAGAAAGGGGTGGGTAGACCATCAGCATTTCATAGGATTGTTGTTCCTTTTGCCTCTTGCCATCCACACTCTTGCCTCCTGAAACCATTGAACCTAAGCTTATTCTTCTTAGTTTTACCTATTCCTATCACTTGCTATGTTTTATCCTTAATTTCTTGCCTTACCACATTTTTGACCTGTCAGTTGTGCTAGGTGGACTAGGTTGACCTAGCACAGTTTAGGGACATTTTCTTTGTTTTGGTTTGTTGGCCTCTTGGCCAAGCTAGCACAGTCCTAGAGAGTTAGCCCCAAAAACATGCTAGTTTTACTAGGTTGACCTAGCACAACTGACGTTCCCAAAGTATTTTAGGGTAAGATACTACTATATATACAAGGTCATTTACCACCATTTAAGAAGAGAGAAGAATTAAGTGAAGAAGTGTGAATGAACATCTACCTATTGACCATTCTACTTGTGGAATAAAGTTTTAGGGTTCAATACTTTCTTTGGAGCTTTGAACTAAGCTTTTGGATAAGTCTTTTGGATTCTTGGATAGTTGTGTACCCTAGATTTGATTTATCTTAGTTATCCTTACATACCATGAAAATATCTTGTGAATCACCTTGGCCAATGGGAAGATTGAGGCTCAGTGGGTTCATCATCAAAGGTAAATATTATTAACTTTATTCACCCTTTGTAAGAGTAGATAGATAGTGTATTTGTATTCTTCTCTTCCATGTATTAGTATTCCATATATACTGAAGTGAGTATATGTCTTCTAATACATGTTTAGTTTAGTTTTTTATTTGTTTTATTTCTAACCCCCACTTTGTACCACAAGATTTGGTGTGTAATAGATTAGATTTACTTTTCTTGTTATTACATTAGTGAAATATTAAATCATATGACTCTTTTAGGGTTGTTATGCAGTTGTGTTAGACTATAGGCTTTAGAACCCTATCTCACATGGTGTGTTGTGACAAGTGATCCCCTAATCGGGTCTAATGGATCTTCACATTGGTCATGCTCTCACTTAACAATTGTATGCTCCCTTATTGTAAGTTTAAGTGTTCTCTATCCCATCCGATCCAAGATTGATTATGGACATGATGTATTTATGATTACATACTATACCAACCAAAACTATTGCTCCTCTACAAATCTAGCATGTGGAGAAATAATGTACAACAATAAAGGCTTTAGATGATTCACTATGTCCTTATTAATTGGTAATAGTCTTATAGATAGTATTACATAATAGACAAGCATATATATAGATGCAAAAAATTAGTATAACTATTCTTAGGAACAAGAAAAATATTAGGAACATTAAGAGCTTCAAGAATAGTTCAGAATGTTCTAGTCCTTCCACTATTTCAATCAAGATTTGACCATATCCTAGAATAATTGAAAAAAGTCATTGGAAATCCTTTAGGTTGAAGGGATTGATGAAGGGTGAAATATAATCCTAGAAGAATTGGAAAAAGTCATTTGCAAGCCTTTAGGTTGAAGCACTTCATGTGGGGTGAAAGAAAAAATTACATTGTGAAGTTCACTTTCAGTGATAGGCATCATTTGAATATTATTTTGAGTTGGTGAAATAATCCAGGGAACATGATGTAGCAATTGATATTGAGTAGCCTATCTATCAATTTGTGAACTAGGTAAGACAATAACAAAAATTTATCTCATTCAGCATGTTTGATTATGGTAAAGAAGGTGCATATTCTAGAAAACTAGGTTTTTCGTCAGTGCAATTGAATTATGCCCACTTCTACATTGAAATGTCCCAATGTTAAAATTGACTTTAATTCTTTGAATGACATTTCCTTGCCTATAATTGGATTCTATGGGGATAAATAAATGGTGGTTGGAATACACAAGGATGTGAGAATTGTAAATGGCCCGATTCTCAATCTGATGCAAGAAAGGAATCCTGAGCCAGGTTTGTATGTCAGTGCTTTGGAGGAAATAATTGTTGCTTTTTTACTGATATGAAGGAACACTTTTGAAAGATGCATCTAGGAAAGAAGTGTTATGAAACTTCATTCACTATGTTGTCAACCTATGTGATGATGTTTATGTGTGTGATGAATAAAAAGATGATTGCGATTCTTTAGATGCTTATGCTGTCAATACATCTCAAAAAAGGAGAAAAATAGAGAGGTTGAAAATCAACCATGTTCAGAATTCTAAAACTAATGTTAGGGTTTCGGATGGTTGAAGTGTAAGTGTGCAAAGGTTAATGATGAGTGAAATACCCCATGAGGGGATGATAGCCCCTGAGCGTGCATTATTTTTTTCCTAAGGAAACCATCATTGTACCTTCCTAAATGGGTTTTATAAATAGGGAAAAACGTATGTTAAGACTAGCTGGAAATAAATTAAGGTCTATGCACTTGATTCTGAGTTAAAAGAGTTGTCGAATGACTATGATCTTGATTTCACAAAGCTCTCTAATGAGGAGTTTGTTCTTTTACTCGATTATTCCAATATGATAAAGTCTCAAAGTTATGAGGATTTGAATAATTCAATTCAAAATTAATGGTTTCAATATCAAAAATCCAACATAATTGAATGCAAACTCAGTGAATTGGGTGACCAACGTATTCTTCATGTTTTACCGGAGTATTGTAGCTCTATTCAGTATATTTCTGATTCAAAAGCCTCATAACTTGAGGAGAGTGAGAGCATTGAATGTAATGAACATCCTCCTTAACTCTACCAATTTGATTACCTTCAATGTCAATTAGCTATTGTTTAGGGTGCTTACCCAAATAACCAAAGCAGAGAATAACCAAATTACATTTAAGCATAAGAATGATGAGAGGGACCTGACATTTGTCATTGAAAATTCTAGTAACCCAATTGTGTTTGGCAGAGAGATTGTCTTGAGATACAAGGGGAAAGATTACAAGACTTAAAGGACCAAAATTTTGTCGATTAATCATGATGCATCTATGGAATTTTTGGTAATGTCAGGTGTGTTGGTTCTTATTAGATTTGGAAGAAACAAGAATCCCAATGAAGGCATAATAGAAGGGAGGCAGACATGGATTAGTGTACTCTGCGACTGGATAAAGCCTTCGATTCCAAAGGAACTACTAAATATGGAATAGAATATTGTTTTCTTGGGTTCTATGATGAAGAATCACATGCTAAATGAAAGGAAAAGTTTTGTTGAGCCTCTCCGTGACAAAATTTTACAATTGGAAGCAGATTTCATTGAGAAAAACCTCCTCTTGGCATTTGTCATGAGTAATGAGGATTTGGATCAAGTAAAATGTTTCAGCACATCTGACATGAAGAGGTTTCTCACTGTTGGTAGGCTTGAAGTTATTTTCACATTGCTAGAGTCTGTTAGGGCAGAACTTTCACCAGTCATTGGAATCTTACTTGCAATGGGAAAAAAGCTTACTTGAATTTAAACTTGATAAAACTTCAAGTAGAGTTATTAAGCATATTCTATAACATTAACTTAATTACTTGAAAGGTTTATTAGAAGTGATTATTTCTAACTCGGTTATTATTTCTACCTTTGCTCAATATCTCTCTATCTAGTCTATGCATAATGAGGTCATAGATAGAACTAGCAAAGGAAACCTTCTGGGGAAATTGGAGCTGTGTATTCAATCTTATCCTACAACTTTAGCTTTTGAATGCTAAAATGTAAGTAAACTTGCAGAAAGTAGAGGAGGTCCATAGAATCATTTGGTAACTTGTCACCAAAGTATATCAGTTCTAGCAGAACCAAGAAGAGAATTGTGGCTATATTTGCTTGGATTTCTATAAACAGATGAGTAAAGTTCTTCTGAAGGACATTAACATTTAGTTTTTGGGTATAATTAGATTGGATTAAGAGAAAATGAATGCATATATCAGCAATATGGCCATTTAGTACCTATCTCAACTCTAGAGTTCAAGAAGTGAGAGTTCCACTAAAAGAGATAAAAGGCCTTTCAGGTAAGACACTTGCAGGAAGTCATTCAGAAAGTGCCCATCTCAACTCGACGAGGAAGAAGAATAGGACAAAAATATAAAATTCTAAGAAAAAGACAAAGGAAAAGTTTAAGGCAAAAAATAATAGTGGTCACTACAGAAAAGGGAAGATTTGGTAAATGTAGGGGACCGTATTAGCAAAGAAAAATCTCAAACCTGTATTGTAGATGTAACATAGGAATTAAACTGCAAGGAGTACACCAACAGATGAGAATAGACAAGAAGGAACATGTACCTACAAATAAAATAGAAGAAGATTAAATAGAAGAAAAGAAAGGAGTGAAGCTAGTAAACCATTTACTAAAATAATATACACCTGCAAGAAGTCACAAATCACTGTGAACTGTTACCGGTGCAACCTTGTCCTTTTCTTGCATGCAATCCCTTTAAAATTCAATACATAGCAAAAATATAATTTCTTATTTTCTTCAATATTTATTTTTTGGGTAATGTAAATTGAGAAACAACTCCTAATTCGTGTACTACAAAAACCCATACAATAGTGAAAACTATAATTAAGAAACCAACTTCACAAACCAAATCAAGGACTATAGATTTTCACAGGCTCGAAAGAAATCTGGCACCCTAGACTTCCATAACATGCCCATTCCTCTGCATTTACAACCAATGAAAAGAAAACCAGAGAGAATTGAAAAAACCCCTTCAATCAGTTTAATTAACCCTTCCAAATATTTCATTAACCTCACTTAGATTAAAAACACTGTATAAATATGAAAACTCAACAAAAAATCATCAAAATCTCTAGCCTTCACCCCAAATTCCTTTCCCACCTAATGCGTGCAAATCACGTAGCTTTTGTAAACTCATATAAGCAATCAGGTGCTAAAACATTGAATTTTTGCTACCCAAAACAGATCACAAATTACATTTGTTGCCACTTTACTGTTCAATTATCACAACAAACAGTTCTACTATTGTCCCCCAGCACTGTTTGTATAAGAATCCTATCATGAAAAATTAAATAAGGCTCTTAAATCAAATTAATTAGTCTTAAACATGATTTATCAATTTTTATCTTGGCAATGGGTGCACAAATTAATCAAACTGGTCAAAATATCATATTATTGGATCTAAATTTGATGGGATTAGAATTAGAATGCGATGTTGGATTTGTTATCCCATTTAGGATGTTATGAACACAAAATAATAAAGGCACGTGTCTCATTTAAAAAATTTAGTAGAAAAGAACAACCTAGAGCACCCAAGTGCGAAAATGTCATTTTGACTCGAAATGCTCCGATGAAAGTTCGTTGTCTCATAAATTTAATGTGTTTTAGTGTTTTAGGCCAAATTGTGCATTTTGATAGAAATTGGTCTAAACCCTGGTTGGAGGTCATTGGTGGCTAGTTTTAGGTGTCTACAAACTCCAATTTCCCTAAAAAGTTTCTTTTGCTAATTCCATCTATGACTTCATTATGCATAAACTAAATAGAGAGATATTGAGCAGTGGTAGAAATAATGACTGAGGTAGAAATAATCACTTCTAATAAATGTTTCAAGTAATTGAGTTAACATTGTTGAATATGCTCACTAAATCCTAATTCCAGAAGCCAGATGCTAACAATTTAAGACAAACCATGAAATAACATATAAAAACCCTTCATAGGATGATGCGACTATCTCCAGTACCATTTATGTTCAATATGATTTAAAGAATTCGATATACAAAATGAAAGAAAACAACATAGGCCATGTCAATGCAATGAGCATAACATTGCTTAACAGTAAAGAGAAACTGCAAAAATAAACATTACACGAAGATCTCCTTTGATATTTTTGTGTTAGGCAAAGTCAAACATTTTATAGAGTAAGATAAAATTTTAGAAATGCAAAGTTATATTAGATTAGTTTGTAGAATGCTGAGGATATATCTAGCAATCTTGACAGAGAATGACTTAGATGGGTAATAATAGAAAATCATCTAATTTAGGGGACCTTAATATCGTTACTAAATCCCTCTGGATGTATCATACCGATTCCTATTGAACCCTGTGGGTATAGATTACTACAAGAGCGCACTCAGACTAGTTCAACTATAAACTGGGCTTGCTGAGTGAATCTAACGGAGATTAAAATATGATATATTGTAAGAGAAACTTTCAAATATACTAGAATAGACTCATATTATTAGATGATTGACATACAATTGCAAAGGAGTATGGATACCTTTCACACAGATTATCTGCAGGGATCCTCAACTGATCAGTGATTAATCTAGAATAGTTTTGTAATCAGCTGCCAACCTCTAGTGAGCCCTCTTATGCCTTGATAAATCATGTTAAGCAACATAAATAATTGGAAAATATCTTAGCAATAAAGTATGACAAAGGTGGGGACAAGCAGCCAATTCCCATGCCTCTGTTTTAAGATAGATTTTTCTTTGTTAGGGTAAGGAAATTTTCTTTTTCATCTTTGCTCCTGAAGCTTTTTTGCTACTACATTTTCATGTTGAATTTTTTTATGGAGGGGCAACAGTGCATTGTTGACCAATCAAAATTTGTTATTTTTTATATATTATAATATTTAAAAATTTCTAATATTTAAGTTGCACATTTTTTAACAAAAAAGATTAAAAAATTCATTCAACAATATTTTCATTAGTGGAAATCGCTGAGATGTTATTAACGGGTGGATTGATGATGTCATGAAGAGTAACAATAATAGTTATTTCTTCATGAAAGATACTAAAATCTCTCAACAAAATGGTTTTATGATTGTTATTAACTGCAGAGTTTAACATCATTATTGCATGGTACGATTATTATTAGAGTGAGTGGATGCATATGCAGAGCGCATCACGATAAGGAAGAAAGAGTTTTTATGGTATTGAATTTTCATTTCTTGATTTTGCCAAAAATCGTAGGTTTTCATTGTGTTTGATATTTCAAAGAATAGCTGCTCCATAAAACTTACACTACACTTCTTTCCCAGATAAAACGAATGTTTACTAAGTAGGATTGACTTAGTTAATTGACAAAAATTAGTTTTCTAACATTAACGAGGGTTATGCCAATATGGGTATGTGAAATTCATGGTTTGGGAAGTGTAACTACTATTGAAGGAAAGAACGATCTCACTTCTTTTTCTTTCTGCTGCTGTTTGAGTTTGATGGGCTGAAACGTTGTCAGATTATGTACAAGTGTTAAGACTTAGCGAGGTTATGATAGGATTAGTGTTATAATGTCAAATTATTCAGTAAAGCCAAGCCAAAGCCATCACAAAGGTGCCAAGGGGAAGAGGAGATATCCAAGCCTCCTTTGATGAAGACTCAATGAGCACAAACCAAGCAAGCCACTTCAACAAGCTATTTGGAGCAACCAACGATGGTTAAGGATTTATTTGTCTTTTAAATTCTAGTTGTGTCTCTCATTTGGTATTGTTATTATGCTCCCCCTTGACATAGGCTTAGGGTGTTAGCATTAGTGTGTTGTATTTAGATTTTGATTTTATTCACTAATACTATACTAATCTCCTCCTATTGCAATCCTATGTTCACAAATGGCATGCCTAGTGAGACCTAACATCACAAATTTGGTCAAATAGCATCTATAAAAAAACTACTATCAATTGTCATGCAGGATATTGGAGTGTGAAAGTAAAGGAGGTAAACATTTGAGCAAAAGTCTATTTTTCTAGAAGTCATGGTTTTATCCTCTAGACTGCAATCCCACAACTCACACAGTCATGAGTTAGTCATTTTAATTCATGATATTGTGTTTAAACTATGTTTTTATGGGCTAACCTTGATTCTATATACATATTACATAGCTATATTATAATATTGTTACTCACAAGTAGAAATATTATAATACCATGACTAGCTATTCATGATATTGCAATACCGTGACTTGATAGTCATGGAATTATCTAGTCGAGTGACGATATTATCGGTAAACCATTAGTGGTTAATTGAAAATACCATAACTCTCATAATGGTGGTATTAAATTATAACTCATGGGATTGTCTAACCTGAATAAAGATATTATTGATTTGAATAGTGATATTGTTAACCCAAAAAGTGGGATTGTTAGCCTGAGTAGTAGGATTATGATTTATGTTACACTAACTCAAGTAGCGATATTCCCTATTTGAGCCACGATTTTGCGGAGTAGTGGGATTACATATTGAGTAACATGATTGCACTGTGTGAAACATGAGATCTCAAATTGCAAAGTTATTTATCTCATTTGGAAAAGTGCTTTAAGGCTAAATGAAACTTGGACTTTTTCTTTGCAGGATCAACTTGAAAAAGGATCTAAACAAGCTTAATCTAGTCTTTTTAAACTCTTTTTAAGTGCTTAAAAAAGATTAGAAACATTTATTTTGCATGTTTAAAGAAACACTTAGATGTTTGCTTGATTGTTTTATGTAGTTGTTATTTACAAGTTTTTACATCTTAAACCCAAGGGGATAAAGAACATAATCACACATTTTATTTAGTACTTTAAAATTGAAGTCACTTCAAGTTTTTTCAAGTTATTTATCATTATTTACTTAAATAATTTTGATTATGAAAAAAGGATGGTATGTATGTATGCTCTCCCCATGTCTCCTATATATAACTTGTGAGATCAAAAATGTCATCTTCATTGTAAATCACCTTTGTCTAAAGGCATAAAAGATAAGTTGTGAAGGCTTTTCCCAAACCCACATGGCTTGAGTGATGTAGAAACAACCATAAAGCTCTTTTACTTAATCTTTTATTTCATTGTATCTTGGCTTGTGAAGAGGATTTCATCACCTCTTATAAGTTCTTTAAGGAAGCTTTGACCTAGGGTTTCATCTTCTGACATTGTCTTCAACCCCTTTCTATGAGGGCGTATATAAATTGAGATCACCCACTAGAATGACAATTTGAGTGGTTATAACCATCTTCTATCACTAGGGCTAAGCCTAGGATGTATAATCATGTTGGACATATCACTACATTGAGCAAGCGATGAATGTGGTTGTTGTAAAAAGGGAAAGACCTTTTTACAACAAGCCATATGACATGGACCCAATTGATGTGTTGTTTATCTTGCATGTTGGCGTAAATTTTTTGTGCATCTGGTCCATTTAAAACTATTCAAAAACTTGTTAGTTAGTTAACCCCACTTTACTATACCTTGTCAGTTTAGGAATTAATATGATTTGTTAGTTAATTTGTCTTTATCTTGGATTACATAGTTTTTGTGTGAAGTCAAAACTTGGTGTTAACAAAAATGACATAACTAAACACTTTTTCCACTATTTTTTTGAACAAAGAGGCATTATGCTACCCAAGTGAAAATCATATTTTTCCTTATTCAAAATCATCATCATACACTTTGTGTCATATCTTCCAATTTGATGCAATTATGATGCCCATTTGAGTCTAGAGATTTTTCCACATTTTGTTTAAGTCACTCATTGATAGTTTAAATTCAAAATTGAACTATTCTAAGTTTTAAAATTTGATGTGTTAAATTGGGTTTGCCATTTTATACTTGACTTATTTTAACTTGACTTCAATTCCCAATTTGAATTGATGACTATTTTTAGACTCAACATCATTATCATCATTTGGTAGGACTCAAGCAATTTTGTGTATCACTCATGCTTTGAAATCCTAGACCACATTTTGTACTACCCATCCCATTTCACCATTTTTCCTAAGTCCATTTGATAGCACATTTTTGCCTTAGATAAATTTGTCAAATTTTTTATTTGTGTGTGTATCATTTGAGTTAAAGAGAGTAGTGTTATGCTATCAAAATTGTGTTGAAACCATTTTTGCCTTAAAGTCTTGAAACAAGCATTTATTTTACATTTTGAGCATTTTATCATGTTACATTGCTCAAATTATTTTGAAACTTATTTCATAGGCCTTTCACATACAGTCTTAGTTGTTTCAAAGTTCTAACCATTTTGAGTTTTCTTTGAGATATTTTGTCTAGCTTATTAGTCAAAATAATTTGGTTTGTACCATTATTTGGTAGAAAATAAACTATCCCTAAAGTGCCTTTTATTTCCTACCTCGTACTTTTGATTAATTTTATGTCCATGAGTCAAATGCCCAATTTTTGTTAGAAGCATTTTAAATCTGTTAGATTAAATATCTCATCTTCTAAAGTCTAGTTTTGACATTGTTTTGCCAAAAGACCTAGCACATACCTTTGTTTGAGCCTATATTTTGATGCCACATTTGGCCAAAAGTCTTATAAACTTTTATTTTCCCTAGATTAGACTCGTTTGAAACACTTTGACCTAGAATTTGGCATTTTGATTTACAGCCCTATTACTTGACCTTTTTGTGGGAGATGTGTAGCATTAGATAATTGATGTTAGCTTATTTTATCAAAAGTCATTGCATTAACCTTTTTTAGATATACATATCCATCCTTTTGACCTAAGTTAAACCAAGTTTGAATATCTTTTTAGACATCTCATTTTCAGATTTTATATAACTCTATCCCTTTTTGTCACAAAACATTTACTATGGATCCTAACATGTATTTTCACACTTTTAGTGTCCTCATGTACAATCCAAGATTTAGTAATGTGGTCGCACAAGAAGAAATGGTTCAAGACCCTTATGTATATAACATTTCTTATGAGATGGATCATTATCCATCTTATAACACTCAAACAGGGGCACATAACCAAGACCCACTGGCTCATTATTTGGTAAATATGCCTCCTTACTTAGAGCAATATCAAGAATAAATAGAGCAGTATCTAGCTTCAATACCTATAGTTGAAAAACTAGTTCATCAATAACCATACTATGTTACTATACCATCCATGTATGATCCTTATCTCTTTGAGCATCACTTTTGTAAAATAAGGACAAAAATTTGGTTAGAACTATTGAATTAGGGGCTAAGTTTCCAACTTAAAACTTGTTAAGTCTAGTAAGAATGACTCACAACATAATTTATAGTCAACAGGATTCTTCTAGAAATCCTTCAGCTCTAGTCCAAATGACACATTAGGAACCTAATATACCTATCAAGGGAAAGGACCTCATGGAGGATCACTTTGTACAAATGCAGATAGCATATGAAACATACTTGAACCTAGCACACAATTTTAACTATATGACAATATACAATATGCCACTCATAGATTTGGTTCCTTCAACAAGAGTATTACTATAATTAACTAGTTAGGAAAATAAAGGTGTAGACCCCTTCATCCAAAACACTTCGGTTGATAACTTATTTCATGTTCCAACCATCGAAGAAGTGTCTTCTGCTTCTACATAGAACATTGAGAAAAACATAGTGGACAGTATGCAAGCAATGTCCAATCTGAACCAAACTAGTGTAACTACACAAATAATTAGTATACAAACAAGTGTACCTTTAGTTAACACCATGAGTGGTTCTTCAAATAAGATATTAGAAGTTTCTACATCCCAAAATCAACTAACTAATACCACTAATCCTCAATCAACTACTTCTTCAAGCACTCAACCAATAGGATTAGGAGGTCAACCAATGACCAATGCCTTGAATCAACAATAAAATGTGGTGAATATTACTCAATAGACAATGAGTATTATTTCACAACAGTAGGCATAATCCAACATACTGATGCAACAAAGGAAGAATATAATGCCACCTCAATAGGGGGCAACCAATGTTCCACCTCATCAAGCAACAGTAAACACCTCTTTCCTCATAGACCAATATAAAAATTCAAATCCAAAAAATGTCTAATCAATAATGTATGAATATTGGTTAGTGAAAAATGTAAAATCTTCAACAAGCATCAAATTCCAAACAAGGATTTGCACAACCTAGAGATTTTAATGTTCCTTACGTACCCATTAGGCAACCTTTGCCTTTTGTGTAGAATGTGAAAATAGTTCAAAGATAGGGTCTTGGTTCAAAATTAACCCCTCAATAGTAAGGTTTTATTAGTCAGCACTAGGTCCTTATTCAACCCCAATAGGCATAGTATACCCATATCCCTCCATCCCAACCTCAAAATCTAAAAACCCAAACTTATCTACCCAATCCAAACTAGAATATTACACAAACACAAATGTAATTTCAACAATTACATTATAATCCATGTATGCATATTATTGGTCCATTTCCAAACCAAACCAATGTAGCCTAGAAAATACCTCCATTATAACCTAGTTGAAGTGCTCCACTTGTGATCGCTCAACCATCTACCCAAGCCAATATTCCCTCTAGTTTCCTAGCTCAGGAACCATAATAGATGGAGGATTCAATTTCTACCATCCAAACTAGGAAATAGACTAAAATTTTTAATATAGATGATGTGTGTTCTTATCCATTCAACATGGATTACTTATAGATACCATTTCCTCCAGGATACAAACCATCAAAATTTGACAAATACAAGGGGAAAGGTGACCCCAAGGCTCATTTGATTAAGTTCTTTGTTGCAAGCTAGCCAGTGGCATATAGAGACATCTACCTTTTATTTTTTTTCATAAGGAGTCTAATAAGACAGGCATTGGAGTGGTTTTTTAAGTTTCCCAAGAATTGAGTATCCAATTTTGATGATCTTTCAGACAAGTTTGTGCAACACTTTTCATACAATCTTGAACATGAAATTTCATTGATCAACTTGATGCAATCCAAGCAGAAGGTCAATGAAAGTTTTGAAAATTATCTATAGTGATGAAGATCCCTTGCAATCCAATTCACCCATAGTTTACCAGATAAATAATTATCTATTGTGTTCACCAAAAATTTGCATAGTGATATATCCTATCATCTGCAACTACAGTGTGCACATACCTTTAAATAGATAATTGATAAAGGTTTGTTGATCAAGTGAGCCCTTATTAACAAAGGGATCATCAATCTTACCTCATCAAATTAGAATCAAGGTACCAATCCAATAAATGGCCAAAATTAGCATCAAGTCTAAGCGTAAGCATCACAACTGGCATAGGTTAATAAAAATGATAAACCAAGGTAATTCAACTGCAATAAAAATGTTGTGATAAATGGAGTAACTGAGTCATGTCATGTCCAAATGGTGTAAACACCATCTACTCAACCCACACAACATGTAAAAATTACTCATAATGTACAAAGTTTTTAGCAAACACAATGAGTGTAATAACGTAGGTCCACACAACAAATACAGTAAACTTTGCCATTGCAAGATCCTCCTCCAAGGAGAATAGTGCATACTCATCACATTTTTAGTGACTTTAGAGATCATATTTAATTTGTGTGTTGTAAACTTGCCACTACTAATCTAATTAGCTAGCTTATACCAAAACATTACCCTCAAGGCATGCCTTATCCTAATTGGTACCACCAAAATGAATTCTATGAATATCATTAGGTTAATAGACATAATTTGCACCATTGTGTGGAAATTAAAAATTTAATTCAAAATATGTTGGAGAATGGGGAGATAACATTAGATGGTGGTGCATCCATTTCTAATCAGACCCTTAGAATCTATCAAAACCCCTTTCTCTAACATTATAACCAACCATAATAACAACAATAGAAACAACAACTAGTGCAACACCAACAACAATAATTTCAACATTAAAAGTTGAACCAACAAAATAACCTATAGTAAAACCAATAACATCTGAATAATGAACAAAACTAAGGTTAAAATGGTAATAACCAACAGACCTAACATGCAGTTGCACATGACTATAATAGAGTTGTAGGCCATATTGTAGGAGGTGGTGTTAACACCATTTCCATCAATCCAAGACCAAATACCAATCAATCAAGACCTTTGATAAACAATGCAAATCTACCAAATCATTTTGATAATCTCTTCTTGACCTAGGACTGCATACAAGCATATCAACAAGCAAGGATTACTAATTTTTGACCCTATACTAATAACTCATCATTGCCTCATGACCATGCATAAGTGCACCAATAATCGAGACTTATCATATCTAGTCCCCCACCATCACCATAATTTTTTAGAAATCATGGTCATGTATTTAATTCTGATTGTGCAATTATAACTCAGAGGTCAAATATTACCATTTTAAGCCCATAACCATCTACCACTTCACCCATCACCCAACCAGCCATTCAACTTTAGAACAAGCCATTTAACATTAACTAAGAGAAGAAGTTTGACATTGTAGAACAATTGAAAAATATGCTTGTACAAATCTCCATTTTAGATTTGCTGTATATATCAAAAATCTACAAGGATATTTTGAATGAGTTCCTTCACCAATCCAGTATTTCAAGTGACATATCCCCTAACCAATTCCAATCTTTGGTTGGACACCTAGCTCCAGCCCAATAAGGCACTTTTAAATAAAGCAATATGTCATCCCTTGGCCCACTGCATAATAATCCATTATACATTGAAGTTTACATAAAGTGGTACAAAGTGAAATATGTTCTTATAGACAATGGATCTAGTCTACACATAGTGTCTCTAAAGCTCATTAAGCTTATCGAGTACACAATAGTATATTTTCAACCATAGATCATCACCATTAAAGCCTATGATAATGAGGAGAAAAAATCCCAAGGCACCATTTATTTTTCAATTATCCTTGGGCCCTTAACCCATGATACACTTTGTTATGTGCTAGATCGTGATTTGTCATACAATATGCTTTTGGGTAGATCTTCATTACATGAAATCAATGTAGTCCCATCAATGTTGCACCAATGTATCAAGTTTTCCCATTCAATGATGGAATTTTGTATACCAGGAGATTTGCATCCATACAAGCACTGTAAACACCTAGAGGCCAAATTCAAGAGTTATAACTATTATTTTGACATGAATCTAGTGGCCAAGCAAGAAAAGGGAAAAGTAAGACTCCTTGATTTTCTAGAGGATAATTGCATTGAACCTAATATTCTTGATTCCATTACTCACATGTCACCTCCTGAAATATCCAATGATTATACCATTTCGCCTAATGGCCTAGGAGAGTATTTAACCCATGATACCTTTCATATTACAAACCTTCCATAAAACCCAAAGTTCTTTAGAAGACATAAATCGAAGCCACTTTGTCCAGAATGGAAACAAAAGGAAAAAGGTAAAGGACCTATCACATTTATACCATCATCTGGCCTAAAATATGACCCTCTTGAAGGAGATGAATCATGGTTGTACAATGAAAAATAAGTTGATTATTATGAAAATGTGAAGTATCATATTCCCAATAAGATCAAGAAAAATCAAGACTATGAAGGAAGAGGCCTCAGACCAAACCAACAACGAGTGCTTGAAATAATTTCCATGACTAGATACAAAGGACCCTATGGACTTGGATTTAAACCACATAAGGGTGACCCCATGTACCTTAATCATATTCCATCACCATCGACTAGTGATGAGGATGATGGTAGTGAATCAAAATCTGATTATATCCTTTTGATGACCTAGCTGAGACCAACCTATTTAATAATCATTCCATTTGTACTCTTAGATTGGTCATTAACCAAAACTCACTACCATTATATTATCCCCAATTGATAGACTGGGACCAACAAGAGTCCAGCATGTTGATTGATGAGCTCCAAAATGATGAGGCATTATGTGATTTTCTCAGCCATAGATATGATGTTCCATTGGGGGACCATAAATCAGGATTCTCAATCAAGTTAGATCCTGAAGCCTATTTTGGAGAGTTGGTGAACACCCTTAGCCAAAATAAAATAATTAAAACATTGAGGTCCCAAAGTGAAAACCTCTTGGAGGCACTTTTTGACCATGGAAAAAGTCAAAAAAGTCAAAAAAAAAAGCCATTCTAGTGGTGAAGCCTGTTTCAGGCACCATTAGATGGGGGTGTTCAGCCTTCTTCAAACATAATTCAGGAGACCACCAATGATAAACTTATCTATGAGTCTAAGTTTAGATTTGAAGAACAACAAGATTTTGATCAAATACTTCAGGAGTTTCCAACATTTTTTTTACATGTCCAAACCTCCCTTTGAGGGATTCTAATTAATCATGCCTAGGGGAACTTAAAGAGCTAGTCTAATAGAGGACTCTAATGTCTCCAATTAGTTCAAATCATTTCCCACTATTCTTGAAGATGGTTTGACCCTTCTAGTGGAATATAAAATAGAGGTTAACATCAGATCCCCAAATGATCCAAAATGGATCAAGCTAGGGATGTCCCTTATTGAGAAGGAGCATGAAGTCCTTACTACCCTTTTGAGGTAATTTGTTGACATATTTTCATGGGCATATTTTGACATGCTATGTTTGGACCCTACCTTAGTTTTACACCACCTCATGGTCAATCCTGATGCTAAACTGATAAATAAAAAATTACGTAAGATGCATCCTTGTATTGTTGTATTAGTAAAGAAAGAGTTGGAAGAGATCTTAGAATTAATATGTATTCGATCAATCAACTAATCATAATGGATTTCCAATGTTGTGTTAGAAAAATCCTAGAAGGAATCAGAATCTATAATGATTTCCATGATATAAATAAAGTTTTCCCAAAAGATGACTTTCCATTGCCAAACATTGACATGATAGTTGACTCCATAGTGGGTTATGAGATGCTTTCATTAATGGATGGCTTTTCAGGGTACAACCGAATCAGGATATCACTAGAAGACCAACACAAAATAGTTTTCACCACTCCATGGGGAACATTCTGTTATAAAGTTATGTCATTTGGTCTTAAGAATGTAAGGGATACCTATCAAAGAGCCATGACCATCATATTTCATGATATGATGCATGATATTGTTGAAGACTATGTCAACAACATTCTTGGAAAATAAAAAACCAAGGCCGATCATCCAAAAGTACTACACAAAATATTTATAAAATTGTGTGAGTACAAAGTCAAACTTAATCCTAAGAAGTATGTTTTTAGAGTCACATCAAGAAAATTAATTGGATTCATTGTGTCTTATCGAGGCATTGAATTCGATGTAGCCAAAGTCCAATCCATAATAGAGATGAAACCACTGACTAATTTAAAACAACTCTACAATTTTCAGGGCAAGATCTAGTCTATCCAATGCTTCATATCTCAATTAGCTAACAAATGCCATCATTTTATTCATCTTCTAAATAAAGGAGTCATCTTGCATTGGGATGATCACTACCAGACAAATTTTTCATAGTTAGAGGACTATATTTTGAATCCACCTATTTTGTTGCCTCTTATGTCTAAGAAAGCCATTCTTTTTGTATCTATCAACCCTAGGGGCACTTTTGGCTCATCACGATGATAATGGAAAGGAGCATGTCATACATTATTTAGGCCTTAAACAAGTTGTACATAAACATAATTATATACCCATAGAAAAATCCTATTTAGCTATGGTTTTCGTAGCTCAAAAACTGCACCATTACATGTTAAACAATAAGACCATGGTTATTGAAAAGGTAGATCCAATCAAGTATCTACTCTCTAAAATAAATTTACAAGGCCACATGGCCAAATGAATCATGCTTCTAAGTGACTTTGACATCGAGCATGTCAACCAAAAATCTATTAAAGGGAAAGTTATTATAGATTAGTTTGTTGAAGCACCCCTTACTAATATAGAGACATTGACATTCTAATTTTTTGATGAATCTATAATGACCATCATTGACACACATCTTGGAGAGTATCACTAGAAGTTGTATTTTTATGGATCATTCACCACACATGGATCAAGGGTAGGCCTTTTATTTATTACACCATAAGGGGATTTAATCTCTAAATCATTCAGAATCAACTTTCCTTGTACCACAAAATGGTTGAATATGAAGCACTTGTTGTAGGAGTTCACCAAGTAGTAAAATAGAACATATCTCATCTTAAGGTTTATGGTGATTCTTAGTTAATCATTAGTTAGGTCACAAACCACTTTCAAACCAAAGATAATAAACTGGTTTCATATATTGCCATGTTCGACACTCTTAAACAATAGATTATCGACATTCAGTTTGAGCATATACCAAGGGCATGTAATAGAACCATAGATGCTATGGACACTATTAGATCTCTAATTTGACAAATAAACATAGCTAAAGAGTATCAATTCCTTATAAATAATTTGTTAACACTATCTCATGAACCTTCAACCATCATGATGATTTATGATATTATTTGTCCTAGCTCTATCTAGTACTCAAACCTTTATAACCACCTCCATGAAAAAATTATGCCAACCAACCTATCATGAAATAAATTCAAATCCTTCATCCAATAGACCACTCATTATACCTTACTTGGATCAACCCTTTACTACCATAGTTTTGATGGAAATTTGTTTTATTGTTTAACTTTGATAGAATCTACACTAGCATTATGATAAGTTCATGAAGGAGTATGTGGGACCCACACCAGTGGGGCAATTATATTCAAAAAGATCTTACGTACTGGTTATTATTAGCCCATAATGGATGTAGATGTATCTACATACATAAAGAAGTGTGGCAAGTGTCAACGACATGCCAATCTGATTTATGCCCCAATCAAGGCTCTGAAACCAATGTTGACATCATGGCTATTTGCTACATAGGGCCTCGACCTCATTGGGAAGATCAATCTTGCCTCATATAATGGCCATAAACATATCCTTACTACCACTGAATATTTATCTAAGTGGGTTGAATCTATATGCCTCACTTACGTGACTAGAAAGTAAATTTCTAATTTTATCTTCAACCATTTCATTTGCCACTACGGTATCCCCTGCAACATTATATTTGATAATTGAGGATTGTTTAAGAACAAAGATTTCAAGAAATTATGTACTGAATATAAGATCACACAACATTTCTTGACAGCATATTACCTTCAAGGTAATGGTTAGGTTGAAAGATCAAACAAAACCATTGTTAAGATTCTCAAAAAGATTGTCAATGTTGTCGATTGTGACTGGTACCTTCAGATATTATGTGCCCTTTGGGCATACTGTACCAATCACTGCACACCCACAAGAGCCACTCTATATTCACTTGTTTATGGTATTGAATCCATTATTTCCATTGATGTCGAGTTATCTTCTCTATGCATCTCTTTCAATCATGTCCTGGACAACAATGACTATTGAATAGTTCACCTGTAAGAACTAGAGTTACTTAATGAGAAACACATGGATGTGGTGAACAATCTTAAAGCCTATCAGAACTGACTTCAAGGCCACTTAAAGAAGCATGTGAAACATAGAGAATTTGAACTTGGTGATCTTGTCCTTAAAGAGAACCAAAATAATACCATGGTGTAAAAGAATTATAGAAGCAAGTTCAAACTCAATTGGGTTGGTCCTTTCATCATTAAGGTCAATTATGGAATAGGAACATTTAGGCTTGCCACACAAGACAAACATGAACTTGATGAGTTAATGAACATTATCCACCTCAAGTGGTACCATGCCTGAGTAACTTGGTGTATTGTCTATAAGGACCATTTCAGGTTATATCATTTTATCACTCTTCTTATTTATACTATATCATTTTACCATCCTATCACCCTGCCAACCTATAACTTTTTCCTATCACCTATTTATTTTACCATACCTTCCTCATAAATTGAGTTGACTTCTCCCTCATTACCTAGCCCTATGACCTTGGTTCCATTCCCTTTGGTTCCATTCACACATTTAGTAAAAAAATTTAGATTCAGTTTCAGTAGTTCTTTCCAGCATTCTAGATAGAGGCCATATTTTGGAATAGTAAGATAGCAGTTTGGTAGACATACTTTATTTCTTTTTTCTTCTTCATATTAGGTTTTCCTAATTATAACTGCCTATGCAAAAATTAGGATCATTGACCTATGTCATTGAGTCTTAGTTCTAACAACTATGGTCAAACTAGGGGCAACATTTCCTGTGTCACACTATGTCTTTATGCTAATTGTGCTTGTTTTGTTTGAATTAGATATGACACTAGTCAAATTCCTCTACTATAAGGTGGAACTATAGTGGCTTGAGGTCATATCTTGTGACTATGTGGGTAGTGCTCAATATTTGTTGAGGTCAGCTCAATCATTCTAAGCCACGCTCTTATCATTTATCAAGCAACCTAAGCCATGCTCTCAATGTTTTGTGAGCAACCTAAGTCTACGCTCTCACCATTTTTTGATCTTGAACCATTTAGTATCTTGTCATATTCCATCGAGTTTAGTATTATAAATTTACAAAAATATGTGTAAGATTATTTTTAAAACTCAAAAACATTGACCAGTTCTTTTCCTTAAGGATTATGAGAATCTTTACTAAGTCATAAGCAAATCACTTCTCACTTAGTTTCCCCATCTTTTATGGCCTTTTCTCCCATGCACTTACCATTTTTCAAGACCATTCCTATTCTTCTATCACATCCATCATGTTTTTTCATTAGTTATCATTTTTTCTTATTTTTTGAAAGAACTACATTTGGCTTGAATTTTTTGTTGGATATTATGTCCATAGAAATATGTAGGCAACATCCACTTGCCTAGTGCATATGGAGATAGCTTAGCCACCCCTTAATTTTATTCTACTCCCCCCATCATGTTTGTTTGCTAAGTTGTCACCTATTTTCTAGGGGTAATGTTCATCGCATAAGTTTAAGTCATGTTTTTTGTAATAACCTTAGGACTAATTATTAATTATTTATTTGTTTGTTTGGTTGTTTGTGTGTCTATTTATTTTTTAAGCACTATTTCCTTGATTTAGTCTAGGTGCATTCATTGGGTAATTCCTTGCACATTTATACTTGAATCCATCCATATTCATACAATTACATTACCATCATAATTTTTACCATTGGTGTATTGTCTTGGGAGTTAGTCCTTATGCATATTTTAGCCCAATACTCATGATATTCTATCATGGAGCTTACCGTCAAGTGCTAAAACAAAAATTAGTTTCAGTAAGTCTACTTAGCAATGGTACCATCAACATCTCCTCAGCACCAACATCCCAATCCAATCCCAATCATATCCCAAATAAAGTAATTAATAATGAAAGAATTTCAACCTTTGTTAGTTCAGACAAGCATCTCCCTACTAGCAGGCTGTTCTAATTCATCATTACCCTCTATATCAAGTTATCATCATTATCAACCAATCAATCTTGTTTTCCATAATCAAGGTCTAATGATTATAACCACTTATGGACAAATTATTGCACATCATCCCACCTACATTTTTCAATGATTCGAATTGCCTTTGGGAAAATCATTGTGATGTCATCAAATTTACTTTCTTGTTGCCCAAATAGGGGCATGTTATTGTCTTATTTGTCTATCCTAACTAGGGCATCTCTATCTTCTCAATGATTATAACTGCCTTTGGGAAAACCATTGTGTTATCATACTACATTACCACTATTGAGGTACAATGCCTATAAATGCCTTTGGGCAAACTATTGTACATATCTCACTTACATTCTCAATGATTTTGACTACTTTTTAAAACTCAATGTGTTCTCACCCCATCATCTTCATATGTTTGGCCCCTTCATTTTTCTTATTCTTTCGAGGGATAGTTTATCGATCTACTTGTACCAACCATTCCTTCAAGGGGGCATTATGAAGTTCATCAATTGTCATTAAAGTTATAGGCATACAAGATCTTTTCGTTCTAAGAGAAGATGTTACTATGCTTATAGCTTGTAACATCTTCCCAAATAAGGGCAAACTGTAGACATTTAAAACTGGCCACCAATGACCTCCAACCAGGGTTCAGACCAATTTCTATCAAAATGCAAAATTTGGTTTAAAACACTAAAACACATTAAATGAGTTGAAATTGTTATATACAAGTGTTGATTTTGGCTAGAGTATTATTATCTGGGGCAATCTAATTTATGAGATAACTAACTTTGATCAGATCATTTCGAGTCAAAATTACTTTTTTGCACATGGGTGCTCTAGATTTATCTTTTCTACCAAATTTATTGCACAAGACACGTGCCTTTGTTATTTTATGTTGAAAACATCTTAAATGAGATTACAGATCCAACATATCTAACATCGTATCCTAATTTCAATCCAGTCAAATTTCAAGCCAATAATACAACATTTTTACCAATTTGATTAATTTATACACCAATTACCAAGATTTACACTAAAATTGATAAATCATGTTTAAGACTAATTAACTTGAACTAAGAGCCTAATTTAATTTTTCATGAAACTTGTTGAATATTTATTTTTGGAAATTGATATTGAATAACTGCATCATCAAGTTATCTTATTTCTTGGGAAGACATCCCTAGACTGTAAAGGCATTAAATATCATGATTAAGCCTTCCCATACCTCATTAATGCCTCCCATGCCTCTTTAATCCCTCTCTATCACCAAATATTTATGAGGACATTTATTGGAATTGACCTCCAAAATTGAATTGATTTTTAACCACACATCTCCATCTTGAGATGGATGGCTCAAGTTTATTCTAATCATTTTGCAAAATTTATAAATAGGAGGCCTTGCCTATTGATTTTTAAGCTCTCTTGGTGTTAAGTTATAATTTTAAAAATCTCTCTCAAGCCATTGCAATTAGTGTTATAATGCCAAATTGTTGAGCCAAGCCAAGCCAAAGCCATCACAAAGGTGCCAAGAGAAAAGAGGAAATATCCAAGCCTCTTTTGATGAAGACTCATTAAGCACAAACTAAGCAAGCCACTTCAACAAGCTATTTGAAGCATCCAAGGAAGGTGAATGATTTCTTTGTCTTTTGCATTTTAGTTGTGTCTCTCATTTGATATTGTTATTATGCTCCCCCTTTGAGATAGGCTTCGGGTGTTAGGATTAGTGTGTTGTATATGAATTATGATTTCATTCACTAACACTACACTAATCTCCCGCTATTGCAATTCTATGTTCACAAAGTTGTGTATTCAAGCTTATCCTACAACTTTAGCTTTGACTGTTGCAATGTAAGTAAACTTGCAGAAAAGTAGAGGATGTCCAAAGAGTCATTTGGTAACTTGTCACCAAAGTATATCAATTCTAGCAGAATCCAAGAAGAGAATTGTGGCTATATGTGCTTGGATTTGTATAAACAAATGAGTAAAGTTCTTCCAAAGGACATCGACATTTAGTTTTTTGTTATAATTAGATTGGACTATGAGAAAATGAATGCATATATCAGCAATATGGTCATTTAGTAATGCCCTACTAGAGGAAGGAGAAAAGTAAAGAAGCAATAGAATTAAAAGTGAAAGTGGTGGACGAATTCAAACATTAATAAACTATCTATGATACAGTTCAAGAAGTAAAGGCCTTTCATGGTAAGACAATTACATGAAGTCAATCAGAAAGTACCTATCTCAAATATAGAGTTCAAGAAGTGAGAGTTCCACTAAAAGTAATAAAGGCCTTTCATGGTAAGACACCTGCAGGAAGTCATTCAGAAAGTACCTATCTCAACTCGACGAGGAAGAAGAACTGGACGAAAATATAAAATTTTAAGAAAAAGACAAAGGAAAAATATAAGGCAAAAAAGAATAGTGTTCACTACAGAAAAGGGAAGATTTGGTAAATATATGGGACCGTAATAGAAAAGAAAAAAATATCAAACCTATATTGTAGATGGAACACAGGAATTAAACTACAAGGAGCAAACCAACAGATGAGAATAGACAAGAAGGAACATGTACCTACAAAGAAAACAGAAGAAGTTTAAACAGAAGTAAAGAAAGGAATGAAGGTAGAAAACCGTGTACCAAAATAATATCACCTGCAAGAAACCACGAATCATTGTGAACTGTTACTGGTGCAACCCAGTCCTTTCCCTGCATACAATTCTTTTAAAAGTCAATACATAGAAAAAATATAAGTTATTCTTTTCTTCAAGATTTCTTTTTCAGGTAATGTAATTTGATTAAAAACTCCTAATTCGAGTACTACAAAAACCCATAAAATAGTGAAAACTATAATTAAGAAACCAACTTCAAAAACCAAATCAAGGACTTTGGAAGAAATCTGACACCCTATACTTCCATAATATGCCCATTCCTTTCCATTTACAACCCATAAAAATAAAACCAGAGAGAATTGAAAAACCCCTTTCAATCAGCTTAATTAACCTCTCCAAATATTTCATTAACCTCACTTAGATTAAAAACATTGTACAAATATGAAAAGTCGACAAAAATTCATCAAAAAATCTAGCCTTCACCCCGAATTCCTTTCCCCCCTAATGCATGCAAATCACATACCTTTTGTAAAATTATATAAGCAATCAGGTGCCAAAACATTGAATTTTTGCTACCCAAAACAGAGCACAACTTACATTTGTTGCTGCCAACATTTAGAAAATTGTCACTTTATTGTTCAGATATCACAACAAACAGTGCTACTACTGTCCCCCAACACCACCACACCCCCGGTTTTTTAGAACAAAATTCTGGCAAAACAAGAATCCTATCATAACCTATTTAAGTCTTACACTTGTACCTAATCTGACAACCTTCGAGCCCATCAAACTCAAACAACAGCAAAAATAAAATTGAAGTGAGATCATTCTTTCCTTCAATTGTAGTTACACTCTCAAACCATGAATTTCACGTACCCCTATTGGCATAACCCCCGTTAATTTTGGAAAACTAATTTTCGTCAATTAATTAAGTCAATCCTACCTTAATAAACGCTCCTTATATCTGGGAGACAAGGGTAGTGTAAGTTTTATGGAGCGGTTGTTTGAAATATCCAGTGCAATGAAAACCTGTGAGTTTTAGTAAAATCAAGAAATGAAAATTTAATATTATAAAAACTCTTTCTTCCCTATTGTGTTGTGCTTTGCATATGCATTTAGTCACTTTAACAATAATCGTACCATGCAATAACGATGTTAAATTCTACAATTAATAACAATTGTAAGATCATTTTATTGAGAGATTTTCGTATCTATCATGGAATAATAACTATTATTCTCACTCTTCATGACATTATCAATCCATTTATTTATAATATCTCAGTGATTTCCATCAATGAAAATATTGTTAAATGATTTTTTAATATTTTTTGTTAAAAAATATACAACTTAACTATTAAAAATTATTAAATATTATAATATGAAAAAATAACGAATTTTGATTGATCAACAATACATAGTTTAATTAAAAATTAAATTGCACTTGAAAACTATAATTACCCCTTTGCAACTAATAAACTTTTAAAGAAATAAAATGAATCAAAATTTAGAAATGCAAATAAATTATTTCATTGTAAAGCAAGTACGTACGATAAATGATGGTTCTTCATAGTGGATGGATCATGTCATATGACACTGATAAAAAAGGAAAATGGAACATTAATCCACAAGAGGTGATGCAATATCCAACTTTAGTATTGACTAATATCTATTTGTGGTCTATAGTTTTGACTTTGAAGAAAACAATTCAATATCTATTTGTGGTCTATAGTTTTGACCTCGAAGCAAACAATGAATGTAATGTAACAAGGGGGTAAGAAATCCAAGGTGAGGACCAAGGAGTGTAAGCTGATTGAAGCCAATATCATAATTGTAAAAGGTTGCATGGGAAGTTTGCACAAATTAGGGCCCTTCATTACAGAGTCCTCCAGGAACAACCTATTTTCTTTTTTTTCAATATAAAAATATTGAATATAGGTAATTTTTTTCAAAACGTAATAGTAATTTTCAATTGTGGTATACATGATGGGATGAAACAGGGGATTAGTATTAATATGGTATAGATATTGTGACACTTTTACAAAAAAAATTGGAGAAGTAGGATGAATAAATTCAATTATGATAGAATTAGCAATTCTATAGGTAAGGTATAATTTAAATGTTTATAGAAAGAAAAATTAAGATAATTTTAATAAAGAGAGAGTTTTGATAAAAATTATAGAAATTGTTAGTTTTTTGAGTATGTATATTTCATTTTGAATTTTTATATATCAGTCAAAAGAGAAATATGTTGAAGATGTTGAAATAATTTCTTTTTGTAAGTATCATAATATTTAAACCATATTAAAAATTTAATTTTAATTAATAAATTTGATTAATACTAATATCAATTATTAAATTTTAAAATACTAATCCCTCATTAAATTTGTACCATTTTCAATAAAAATTGTTTAAAGTAATTTTGAGTTATGAGAAAGATTGTAACATATTTGAAAATTATTTACATTTCATGTTAGATATATATATGTTTTCATATATGCTTTCCATGAAAATAGATATTTAAAAACATTATAATTATTCTTTTTAAAAATATATATATTAAATATTTTTTTAATTATTTTGGAATTTAAAACAAATTGATCCAGATTGAGACAGTATTATGATTTAACCCAACACAACAAAAATTAATGAGAAAGAGTTGAAGACGGACTGGCTAAATTAAAAATTAATGAAAGAGACATGTTTGGTGCCCCCAGTTATAGCTTTTAGGGTTTGAGAGTACCATAAACAATCAAACCAGAATCCTTAACATGAAAATAAGAAAGCAACAGATAAATAAATTATTTATTTCTCACACATATTTGTATTAATGGATTTCTGACCCACATTTGCTTTATTGGAGTTACAATAAAGAAGAAAACATAGTAAGCTGCAAATGTGGAGCAGAAAAACGCGTGAGGAAGAACAGGAGAATTAGAAGAGTGTAGCCGATCTCCATCACTGACAGTTGATAAAATCAGCAGATTTTGTTCTCACTTCAAAATAGGATACACCCCCAGGAAATGGGTCTGGGATAGTGAATGTCACCACTCCGCCTGCTTTGGGAATAGATCCTCCATTGTTAACTAGGACGGTCTTCATATTTCTTGAAGGAGAAACCGGATCGAAGAATCCATCGAAGAAATTAAGGTTAACATTCTTAGCATCGCAATATTGACAATCGTTGGTCACTGATACTTCAAAACTTTCACTGGGACTGATGTTGATGTATATCCAAGTACCTTTCACGACTCCCACGTCATCACACGTTGAGGCGGCATGCACACAAACCCTAAAAAGCCCTATCACCAGCACAAACAGCATCAAATGCTTATGCCCCAGCTCCATTTCAACCGCAAATCCAATACAATAGTTAATCTTCTCCTTCAAATCGAAGTGCCAACCCTTCACTACACAAGAAGGATAAGATATATATAATCTTGAGGAAGCCATATGTCATATCAAATATGGTGGCTAAATGGCAGACAGTTATACTGATCTCTATCAAACGAATTATTTATGGTGACCAAGTAAATGTCATATCCATTCTCATGGTTAAATAAAGTTGTATACTGATTATAGAGGCTAATGACAGCTAATTAAAGCCCAAATTAATTGTAAGAGCTAATTAAAGCTCATAAATTAGTTATGGTAAGACACTAAAATCTCAAATTCAGGATTTCAAATTTGACCAAATTAATTATCACCTTGCCAAATAATATTAGGTAACATTTTTTTTAATTGTAAAATTAAATTTAAAATAGTATAGAATATTGAAAGATTAAAATGTCATTAAATATTGTAATAAAATATTTTGATTAAAAAAAAGAAAAAATAGTTTTTTTTTACTTGTAACAACTGAATCAATTTATCAATTTATTTATATCTTATTAATAATTTTAAATATAAACTATTAAAAATATATATTTTTATTGAAAAAGTTGTAATTATGTGAGAATGATAATTACTTTATATCAATGTATTAAGATACAAATGTATATATAGATTGTAAAAATTTGAAGTCTTAAAAGTTTATATAAAATATATTACTTTTTTAAGAATGAATTAATATATAAATTATAAAGAGCGGGGGCCCTAGTCTGGTTGGCTAAGTATTTCCGTTGTGGCTCTGCTAGTCTCAAGTTCTAATCTCCCCCTGCCCCGTGGTAACGGTATTAGGCGTGTCTAGCCAGCGCCGCCGGTCACGTTAAAAAGTTTATCAGGGTTTTTCTATATATATATATATATATATATATATATATATATATATATATATATATATATAATTAAAAAATAACACACCAAATTAATTATCAAAATGGCATAAAACCTCAAATCTCAAAATTTTCATTTTTATGAAGATCTTAAACCCCAATTAATTATGTTATAGTTTAAAAAATAAATTTTAAAATTTAAATAACTTTTAATAAATTAAATTAATTTATTGTAACATGTAATTTGTTTTTTTTGGTTGATTGCAAGGTGTCCCTGTGATTGTATCCCTCTTTTTCTTGGGTTTACTTTTTGTTGTCGAGTTATGGGGAGAAGAAGAGGTGAGATAGGCAAGACTAACCCTCCAGGATTCAGGCAACTACTCAAAAGCCACATGTGTCAGGTAAGTCTAGGCAGTGGGAATCAACCTCGGAACCTATATAGGACGAACCCAAAACCCTTAACCAACTCCACCACCTGTCCATGATTTTTTAATTAAATATAATTTTAAGTGATGTAAAATTTTATGGATAAAATATAAAATAATTATTAAATATAAATTATTTTAAAATAAATAAAAAATAAAGGTAAAGATAATTTTTATATTTTTTTAACGAAACACTAATTTAATATATGAATCTTTTTAACAAATTTAATAAAAAAACTGGTATAAACATTAAAAGTCAAAATATCCTTGTGATTAATTATAAGGAGAAATATTTAGATTTAGTAAGGGAATCATGTGACAAGTCCCTCTGAAATAGATAATAGACATTCTCATGTAGATACTATGTTGTTTGTGCCTGTGTTATGTTGGGGCCGATGTTTCTCATTCTCGTAACCTATGGGAACCCTTATTTTATCACATAACCTTTGTTTGTAGTCTAAAATGAATCATTAAATCTTGGCATTAGTGCATCTTTTTCATTGACTCTTGGTCCTGAAATCCTACTTTCATGCACTTGATATTTGGGAAGCATATTCTCTAATCCTCTATGTTAGTTCCATATGAGCGATTGCTCATTTTCTTCATTTAAATGGGAGATATTCATTGATTGTTCATATGGAATTCTCATAAAATGCATGTCTTTCCATTTGGTTTGAAACCCAATGATTTTATAGGACTACATTACGATGACATTTTATTTTATGTATTTTCGTTTCATGTGTTTCAATCACTAGACCTCATGCATGTCCATGTTAAACATTTAATAATAATAAGAAGGGATATAACTATACATTAGTGGAGTTATTTTGTTCTGTAATATAATGTTTGATAAACATTTATTTGATTTTATCTCTTTGCAAATAAGTGAAACTTGTAATTTTACATTGTTAGCCTTTTTTTATCTTAATACTCACTGAAAGGTTTCATAACATACCAACACAAGACAATCCCAATGAGGTTTTGTCATAATTATAAGAGAAATATATATTTCAATACACAAGAAATGATATGTGTGTGAAATTTGACTGTTCAACATAGAAGGAAAAGATGGAAAGATAATAGTTTTAACTATGAGTGATCATTTACATTACAACCAATCTACTTCATATATTTGTAATTACTTCCTCATATACTAGGCTCATAGGTGTATAGTATCTGGGTAGTTTTGGATAATCATTGGCATTTGAACTACTTATTTTGACTATTCATAGTAATTCTTTTAGTTGGCCCAATTTTTATACAATGAATTAGTTTTGTTTAGACTCATATATGCATAGTTTATCATGTATGCTTTGTTTAAACTTGATTTTTAGATCAACTTAACTAATATCAAGTTCAAATTTGAATGGTTGGTTGTAGTTCTATAGATTCTTCAACCTCTCAGATGGGTAACATGTGTCTAGTTCTCATTTATCCTAAGTCGATTGACTCTACCAAATTCTATCTAAGTTTTCCATGATCAAACCTAAGCTCCAAAGATCTTTGAATTCCTGGATTGATGACAAGTGTCATCATCACATTGATTCTTAATGGATTGATTTCAGTGAAAATTTTAAGTGTGTACTTCAAATAAAGTTGAAAATAATTACGTGTTATGAATCCCTAAGCTTATGATATTATTCCACGTAGCACAATATCAGAAGCTCCAAGCTCACATAAAGTTAGAAAGGGTTCTAAGGAATAAATTCCTTTGAAGCCTGAGATTGGAACATGCGACTCAACCACAGAGAGTCATAACTATAGGTAAGGTTATATGTGAAAGAGTTATCAAAACTCTTCACCCAAGATCTCTCCAATAGCTCATTACCATAGCCACTGATGCTTCAACATACGCTCAAAAAGATAAAACTAACTGTAAACAAACATGTTTTAACATACAATGAGATTTGAGAAAGATTACAAAAGCATGTATATTACAATGAACAACACTTATATAGACAAGGCAAAGCAATATGAAAGTTAAACTAGCCACTATGAGACTAAATCTCACATAAAACAAAACTAGATGAATAAAAATACCTAGAACCTAGCAAACATGAGTAAGATACTCTAACACCTCCCCTCAAGTGAAGCTAGGGGCTAACAATAGATGATGTAGTGTGAGGTCACATGTCCCTATAGATGCCAATCCATCAAGCCAGAGTACATGGATGTTGGTCATTGTAACCACCAATTCAAAGTACGAATGGTGTTGAATATAAAGATCACTAAATACAAACACTACACTCCAAAGTACTAGATAGAATGATGAACTCGAGGAAGCATCAGTTAAACACCCTCCAACATAATGGTGAGAAGTGAGCACAAAGACTGATGGGGCTGCCACACTGGTGTCACTGGTGAAGATACCACACTGATGTCATTGTAAAAATTATCAATAAAGTCATGGAGTCAATTAACAATCCTCATATAAGTTATGTTAAATAAAGTGTCTAAATAAGATAGCCATGCATAAAAGAGAAATCTAAAAGATACTCAAAAGTGAAAAATACATATAACTCTCATAAAGTGAAGAAAAAGATAGAAAATTCATAGGAAAAACTCCCTCCCCAAAAAAAAAGAGAAAAGAAGAAGAGAGCTAGATAAAATCCTCCCAAACATGATGCTAAAGAAGTCTACACTCCAAGTAATCACAAATCAAAAAAGAACTTAATCTTCACGAGTGGTCTGAATCCACTACTCGATCACAAAAACAACTGATAGTGAGCTTTACTAGAATAACTTCAATCAAGAAGACTATTAGTGGTGATGAAAGTACAAAAAAGTACATCACACTCTTTCATACTGCTAAATGGATGGAGTGGAGAAAAAGTGTCTACATGAGTGGTCTGAATATACTAATCAAACACCGAATAAGCTAACACTATATACACTAGAATAGCTCCAAAAAAAATAATATAAATTTTTGAAAAAAAGTGTTGAAAATATAGATAAGTCTCTCAAAGATGATGTCCCACCATGGTGATGGAAAAGATAATCAATTGAATAAGTCAAAAGGTGCTCAGAATAGAGCACATAAATGCATGAAGATAGACAACACTGAATTAGCAAACATCCCATATCACTTTATAGATCAGTACAATTACTATATAACCCATACATAAGAAACACCAAATGAAGATAAGGAAGATATTGGGCTTCACCAGAATAGCTCCAAATGAGAAGACCATCGACCTATTGAAAAACTACCAAGAGAGGTGCTCCAAAAATAAGGGAGTGAAATGTGTCCCTATAAAAGAAGGTGAGGCGCTAATAAAGGGGCCTCGAGGAGACATGGCACAACTACTAGTGTGTCAATGTACTAATGCATGATGTGGACTGATAGAAGAGTGCAAAAAATGTTGAAAAGAGACATGATGTATGCAAACACACCATAAAAATAATTAGTAGCCAAAAACAATAATTTGCAAAGCACATGCAAAAGGACATCAGGTTCAATCGAAAATGCATCCAAGATAATGCGTGTGTGAAGTACAATGCATGGCCCATAGCACTAGAAGCCTCATAGTAGTGACAATATATACTCAATAATAAGACTTTGGTTTCAATCAAAAATTAATTTGTGAGTGCAACAAATGATGACAATGCGATCGAGAAGAAGCAAGAAGGAAGTTTGTGTTGTCTGTGAGGGGGTCTCACCTCCTGCCAAATTGGACCTCACCCTTTGATCTGTGACAAAAAAGAGAGATAAAGTATGTGCAAAATAATGAATAATCCCTCTACAAATGCTTAAAATATAGCAAAATACATCACCACTAAAATGTCACCACAAATCATAAGCATATGGTAGCATAACCAATGTGAAGAGACCCCCCAAAATGTCGCATTTTATACTTTAGTTTGTTTTATAATGTAAATAGGTCCAATGCAATGGAATATTAAAAAATATAAACTTTTGTAAAAATCAGTACTTGATTTTGAGCTACTAATCAGAAGTTATTAGACGATTGCGTTCCGTCAATAAAGCCTATTTAATAAAATTTACACTAAAAGTTTAAAAAAAATATTGTGGCTAAAATGACCTAGCCTTCCAACCACTCATTAGAATCAACACAGAACCAAGAATCTTCTCAGGTCAATTAAAGTCAAAAAAGGCGTAGGTAATGACCTCTATGTATGTGAAAGTAAACTACACTTCCTCTTAAGGAAAAAAAGATAGCTATTTAAAGGAAAATAATGAAATAACCGCTGCGTTAAGCAGATAAAAGGTGATATATAGTTGTCTTTCACCTAACAAGTGGCTAAGGAAGAAAATGGACTCCAAGCGAGGGTCCTTGAGTGTCATGCTTCTCCAACAAATACTCCAATGCCAAGAATTCGAGATTCATCAAAGTTTTTAGTAGCCTCTTGGATCTCTGCAAAGGTGAAATGCCTACAAAAACTAGAAGGTGCAGATGAGACGTAGCTACCAGTGCCACTCTTTCCAAACGCTATGGAATCTTTGCTAACAATGGTATGTGAGTTCCCCCCATAAAGTGGCAGATGCAGCAACGATCCAGAGGGTTTGTCACCACCTGATGAACTACCACGATGTCGATGAACAAAGCAGAGGAAAGCAAAAAAGAGACCCAAAATAGCAACCCCTCCAGTCATGGCCCTAATCACAGGACACTTGTTGCTGTTATTGTGAGAGCTGTTGAAAACTGATGCTACATGTTCAGTGCATCCATCGTTGTGTTTCATGCACGGAATTTGTTTTTAGTTTTTTATTTTGTAGAATAATCTGCATGATGGTCAATTGATCCATGCGCCATATTTTTAGTGGGATTAATTATAGTTTGTAAAAGTTAACTAACTGTCTCTAAATTCAACAAATAATGCATGCTAAATGCTGTGATCTGGGCAGCAATGTAATTCTTTTATATATACATCATTAAAGACTGTTATTTTCAGCTTGTAAATAAAGATTTTCTGAGTGCTCTATTTTTTTCTAAGTTTTTATACTTTGTTTTTTCTGCTATTATCTTCTGTGGGCATAGAAATTTTGTTTAGCTTTTCAGATTTGGTTTAGTTTTTCAGATTCTACATTTGGTATCAGAGTAGGATTTTTCTTTTGGGTTAAAGATTTAGTAGTTAGAATTTTGCCAAAAATTTATCATGTCAAATTCTAACTCCTTGTCCATTCCAGAATTTGATGGAAATGAGTATGATTATTGGTGTATCAAAATGATGACTTTTTTGATAGAAAAATATTTGTGAGAGATTATTGAATCAGGTTATGCAGAGCCAGCTGATTGGAATGCCCTCACAGCAAATGATAAAAAAGCTAAGAAGGAGGCTAAGAAGAAGAATGCTCAAGCCTTATTTCATATTCAAATAGCTCTAGATAAGAGCCTATTTCCACGAATTGCAGGAGCAAAAACATCAGAGGATGCTTGGAAGACTCTAAAAGAAGCTTACCAAGGTAGTGATCAAGTCAAAGTTGTCAAGTTACAGACATTGAAGAGAGAATTTGAGAATTTAAAGATGAAAGAAGCTGAAAGTGTGAGTACCGATTGTGCCAGAGTAAAAGATGTAGTCAATAAGATGGCTACACTTGATGAAATTGTGAACAATGAGGTTGTGATCAAAAAGGTGTTGAGGTCTCTCACACCAAGGTGGAACCATGTTGCCATAATCATAGAAGAAAGCAAGAATTTGTCTACCCTTCAATTTGATCATCTAGTTGGATCTTTGATGTCTCATGAAGAAATATTGAGAGATTCATTTGGAGAAAGTGAAGATAAAGCTTTTTCCTCCAAATTACAAATCACAAAGAATGAAGATACCAATATTAGCATCAAAAGTAATCAAGGCCAAGGTAGAGGTCAAAATCAGAATTACTCAAGAGGAAATAGAGGCAGAGGTGGTTTCTGAGGAAGAGGTGGTTTCAAAGGAAGAGGTAGAGGCCGATTTGATAAAAAAATATTCAATGTTATCATTGTAACAGGTATGGCCACTTTAATTATGAGTGTAGATTAAAAGAATGTAATAATGGTAAAAACGTTCATTATGCTCAAGAAGGTGATGAGAATCCTCCAAATAATTTATTTTTATCTTATGACAAAGCTGAAAATGTTTCGAAAGATGTTTGGTATTTAGATTCAGGATGTTCTAACCACATGTCAGGGAATGAAAAACTTTTTTCTATAATGGATAAATGTTTTAAATCCAAGATCAAGCTTGGTGATGACAAATCATTGGAGGTTGCTGTAAAAGGAGCTATGGAAGTCCATACAAAAGAAGGTATGAAGAGTGTTAAAGACATTTATTACACTCCAAAGTTAAAGCATAATTTGTTAAGTGATGGACAATTATGTGAGAAGAATTATAAAGTTGTATTTGAAAATCAACAATATATAATTTATGATAAGAATCAAGAAAATAGGGTGGTAATAGTGGTTCCTATGACAAAGAATAGGATGTTTCCATTGAAGTTTGGTGAACATAACAAGAACCTTGTCAATATGGCATATGAGGATACAAGTTGGTTGTGGCATCTTAGGTATGGGCATTTAAATTTTCATAGTTTGAAGATTCTAACATCAAAAGCATTAGTTTCTAGTTTGCCTAAGGTTGAAGAGCACAATGAAGTTTGTGAAAGATGTGCTAAAGGAAAACATGCAAGAGAGAAATTTCCAAAAGGCAATGCATGGAGGGCCCATTATCCACTCTAGTTAGTTCATTCAGACATTTGTGGTGCTATGCAGACAAAGAGTTTGGGTAAGTCATCATATTTCATTACTTTTATTGATGATTCTCACGACAGTGTTGGGTTTATTTTTTGAAGACCAAAGGTGAAGCTCTTGAGACATTCAAAAGGTTTAGAGCCCTTGTAGAAAATGACAAAGGGTGCAAAATCAAATGCTTAAGGACTAATCGTGGAGGAGAATTTTGTTCAAAAGCCTTTCAAGGTTATTGTGATATGCATGGCATTAGAAGACAACTCACCACTACATACACACCTCAACAAAATGGTGTCGCTGAAAGGAAGAATCGTACAGTGGTGGAGATGGCACGAAGCATGCTACAAACAAAGGGATTAAGTAATTCTTTTTGAGGAGATGCAGTTGCTACAACAACATATATTCTCAATCGGAGTCCCACTAGTGTACTTGACAGGATGACTCCATATGAAGCCTAGTATGAGAAAAAGCCAAATGTTAGTTATTTCAAAGTTTTTGGTTGCTTAGCCTATGTTCGTGTTCCTGATCAAAAGAGACAAAAGTTAGATCACAAAAATGAGTCATGTATTTTTGTTGGATATAGTGAGGAAAGTAAGGCTTACAGGTTATATAATCCTCTCACTAATAAGCTTATTGTGTCAAGAGATGTGATTCTTGATGAAGGGGGAGTTTATGGTCATCAAAAAGGCCATATGGAAAAGTCAAAATCTATTTTAAATGAATTTATTATGGATGATATTGATCATGGGCAGCCCACTAATATTTCTGTTCCAAGTGCTACAAATCCACCAAGTAACCCCTCATCTAGTTGTTCAATTCCAAGTGTAAGTCCAGATTCAAGTCCTAGTTCTGCAACGAAGGTAAGAAGATTGAGTGACATTTATTAAAGGAGATTAAATCAAGCACATGAAGAAAATCAAAGAGGTGAGACACTGAATTTTGCTTTACTTATCAAGGCTGATTTTGAGCCATCATGTTTTGAAGATGCATATACTAATGAGGTTTGGATGCAAGAAATGCAAGAAGAGATGGATTCTATTCACAGGAATGACACTTGGGAGCTTATCAAGCTTCCACATGACAAGAAGAAGATTGGCACCAAATGGGTCTACAAGACTAAGTGTAATAGTGATGGAAGTGTTGAAAGGCATAAGGCAAGATTAGTTGCTAAAGGCTTCACACAAACGTATGGCATTGATTATGAAGAGACATTTGCACCAGTAGCAAGACAAGAGACCATTAGAATGCTGATTTCATTATCAGCTCAAAAGAATTGGAGCATCCATCATATGGATGTGAAAAATGCCTTCTTGAATGGGTACTTAGAAGAAGTATATGTGGAACAACCACAAGGTTTTGAAATGCAAGGAAAAGAAAATCATGTCTACAAGTTAAAGAAGGCTTTATATGGCCTCAAACAAGCACCAAGAGCATGGTATGCTAGGATTGATGGATATTTTCAAGAGAATAGCTTTCAAAGAAGTAAGAGTGAACCTACCCTTTACTACAAACAAGAAGGTAACGATATTCTAATTGTAAGTTTGTATGTTGATGACTTGTTGTATATGGGTAGCAGTTCTATGATGAAGGATGAATTCAAAGTTTCCATGATGAATGAATTTGAGATGAAAGATTTAGGCCTCATGAAATATTTTTTAGGAATGGAGGTTTATCAAAGAGAGAATAAAAAATTTATTTGTCAAACAAGGTATGCTAAAGATATGTTGAAGAAACTTGATATGGTTGATTGTAAACTAGTCTCCACTCCAGTTGCTCATGGAGTTGTGTTGTGTAGAGATGATGGTGCTGAAAGAGTTGATGAGACAACTTATAGAAGTATTGTTGGAAGCTTAATGTTTCTAACTCATACAAGACCTGATATTGCTTATTCAGTTTCACTTATTTCAAGGTACATGACAAAGCCATCATAAATACATATGAAGGCAGCCAAAAGAATTTTGAGGTATGTGAAAGACACTCTAGATTTTGGTATTCATTACTACACTTCTTAAAGGTTCAATCTTGTTGGTTTTAGTGATTCTGATTGGGGAGGTAGTTTGGATGACCGAAAGTCAACATCTGGGAATTGTTTTTCTTTTGGTTCTGGTTTGATTACTTGGAGCTCAAAGAAGCAAAGTATAGTTGCCCTTTCTTCTACAAAAGAAGAGTATGTTGCAGTCACTTCAGCAGGTACACAAGCATTATGGCTTAAAAAACTTCTTGAAGAAATTGGAGAGATTCAAGTTCAGCCCATAGTTATTTTTTGTGATAACATTAGTGCTATTAAATTGGCCAAGAATCCAGTCCATCACAGCAGGACAAAACATTTTGATTTAAAGCATCATTTTATCCGAGATTTAATGCAGATGAAGGTAGTAGAATTAAAATACATCAACACTAAAGAACAGTTGGCAGATATCTTTACGAAAGCAGTTGCAACAGATCAATTTTTGACACTCAGATATCAGATTGTAAGCCCTCTCAGCATCAAGGGGGAGTATGTTGAAAACTGATGCTGCATGTTCAGTGCATCCATCGCTGTGTTTCATGCACAGATTTAGTTTTTAGTTTTTTATTTTGTAGAATAATCTGCATGATGGTCGTTTGATCCATGTGCCATATTTTTAGTGGGATTAATTATAGTTTGTAAAAGTTAACTGACTGTCTCTAAATTCAACGAATAATGCATGCTGAATGCTCTGATCTGAGCAGCAATGTAATTCTTTTATATATACATCATTAAAGACTGTTATTTTCAGCCTGCAAATAAAGATTTTCTGAGTGCTCTGTTTTTGTTTTTTTTTCTAAGTTTTTATACTCTGTTTTTTCTGCTGTTATCTTCTGTGGGCATATAAATTTTGTTTAGCTTTTCAGATTTGGTTTAGTTTTTCAGATTCAACAAGAGCCCACAGGAGCACTCGCTTCAATATCAGGTCCGTGGTAATTAACAGGAGCAGCTGCCACCGGATTTGGACCCGCCATATTCCCTTTGCTATCATTGAGCGTGAACAACTCTAACCCATTCAAAATGGGATCATAGATTTGAGGCAGAGGGCTTGCATCAGTATCAGGATACGATGCTACAAATAAATATGCAACACTACCAGAACAGTGATATGTAGCAGTAGATCCAACCGCTTGCAGGCCCGGTGTCTATGTCGCATCAACATACAACAATACCTTCGTCGTTAGAAGTGTGGATATATCCTTACGCTCAGTAACACTCTCCTTATGAGGGGCAGGCCTTTTATCGCCAATTATGATAAATGGATCCAATACCTTTTGTGTGGATCAACAGCGAGCAGGCCTGGAGATGCAGATAAATGACGCCAAACCTCTTCACAAAGGATGCATGGTAATATCATAGCGTAGACCAGACAAGAAAAGCACATATCTCCATGCAAATGGAGGAATCCAGCCAAAATGAAGCTGGTCTGTAACTTCCAACGCCAATCTTCCACTTCAACGTCTTCTCTCCTCTTGCAATGCACCATTCTGCTCTTCCACGCTCCACAGAAGGCGCTGCAAATTTCAACGCAGAATATTATGCAAAGAATTTCCAATGCAGAGTTAGCAATGCTCCTTTTTGGGATTTTAATGCAGAAGTGTAAAAATTAGCGCTCCAATTACCAACACGTCAATCTGAAAAAGACAAAAAAAAAATCAGCCAAAGAGCACATGGATCGGGCAAGAGGAGGTTCCTAAGGAGTGCAGATCCATCCAATGTAAACCAAAAAAATCAAGATCTCAATGCACAAATCAAATGCCAATCAATCAGGGGATTGTCTACAGGGGCATAGTAGATGCTAGATGTTTGTCAATAATATTGAAAAACAACTTGCGTTAAGTAATTGCTATTTGGAGGGTGGCTCTGGTACTATGAAAGAGTTATCAAAAAATTAGTGTTCCTTGTACACAGAGGTCATATAATGTCAATCAAACACTCGATAAAGATCAAATCGCTAGCATTGAGTTTTTACATCAAAATCTTCACGTGATGTAGTAGCCAAATAATGAGACAATGGAGGGTAGATGCAATGGAAGAACAAGCTGAGGGCGTGAGGGAACCAACCCAATAATGCATGTCATGGCTTGTCCAATGGTGAGTTGGATCAAATTAGGCACGATGTCAAGACACGGCTCTAAAAAAGCAAGAACTAGGACATAAATCAAACTCAATTCTAAAACTAACCTTTTCCCTCAAAAGACATATGCAAACTAGTTCCACCTCGCCTCCATTTTGTGATAGATAACTAACAATTTGTCTTCACCACAAAATATTCATGGAATATATCTCATCGCCAAAGGTGTTAAAAGATGCATTTGATGCATGATAGGAAATCTAGGTTCTATATGCAGATAGCCAGACTATACCTCAGCGTCTAAATTTTTTGGTACTAAACAACAGAGGCTTCCAAACTAAGAATTGATAGGCACACAAAAATAAGCCATATGCATTGGCCAACAAAGGCTCAAGAGAGGTGTTTGGCTCCACCAAAAATGAGCAAAATAATCAAGCAAGAAAAGGCTAAGGGGTTGAGTAATGACTTGCTTGGAAATGGCTCTAAAACCATGAAAGAGTTATCAAAATTCTTTATTCAAGATCTCTCTAATGGCTTATTACCAAAGCCATTGATGTTTTAGCATAAACTCAAAAGGAGAATACCAATTGTAAACAAACAATTGTTAACACAATGAGATATGAAAAGGATTACAAAAGCATGTATATTACATTAAATAGCACTTGCTTATATAGGCAAGGCAAAGTAATATGAAAGTTAAGCTAGCCAATGTGGGACTAAACCCCACATAAGACAAAACTAAGTAAACATAAATACCTAGAGCCTAGCAAACATGAGTAAGATACTCCAACAATATGGACATAATTTTATAAAGCCAAGCGATCAGGCCATGTGGCAATATTGCAGAGCTCAAAGAGGTAGAAAGCAACAATATTGATTGGTTAGTGGAACCATGAGGACTATCTATATGTCTCAATTACAAAGAAGTCAGAATGTAAGAGAGAGAGAGAGAGAGAGAGAGAGAGAGAGAGAGAGAGAGAGAGAGAGAGAGAGAGAGAGAGAGAGAGAGAGAGAGAGAACTAATTCAAATCATGAAGACTCCCATCTTCTATGATCTTTCCATGTGTCTCCATCATGAAAATTCAAAACCCACAGACTATAGTTGAATAGTTAAATAACCCACTGCTTCTGAGCTATCCACATGTTTGCATCTTATTAATGCGGAGCTTAGAGAAATACATCAAACAATTAATAAGTGAAGACATCCCAAGCTCCCACTATTGTGCCAACTGGCACAATGTTTGGGACACATAATCTGCAAGACATTATAAGCCTTGGGCTCTTGGAAAACGAGATTGAGATAGATGGAATAATATTGAAGGCATATAGATATGATGTGTGTGAAATTTGATGGTTTAATAGAGAAGGAAAATATGGTAAGATGATAGTTTCAACTGTAAGTGATCATTTGTGTTATGACCAAACTACTTCGTCATATATTTGTAACTTACTAACCAAATTTAGTCTTGGTTGAAATTAACAATGAGGTCTAAAGGGAATGGAATATCTAAACTAATTCACTTATAGGGTTCTAGTATAGATGCTCTGATGTCAGTTCAAACAATCTAACCTACTTCTACTTTTTTTTAAAACACATTATTTTATCTTCTTTACCATTCCTTGTTGCCTTTTTTAAAATTATGTGTCGAATCATATCTCTCTAACAAAGACATTTTTGGACTCCAAAAATTATTTCTTTAACACATGTAAAAAGTTATCATTTTGTTCTAAATCATTTCTTATTGAGAATCAGGTACTAAACCTTCTATGAATGGAAAATTGTACTTTGTCTTATCCCCCTCATCCAACAAGGATGATTTAAACAATTTGAAATTTACCACTTCAATGACTGAATACATGGTCATATATAAACGTAGATCCAATTTGAATAAAAACTATTCAATTGCTACAAGATATAGAAAGGTCCACATCAAATTGGTTTGATCAAATTTTAAATTGTGATTTTTTCCATGCTAGTCATTTCTAGTTTGTTGTTGCCTATAACTATGTATATTCATTTGGTGCGATGTGATCACTTAGTTTATGCTACCAAATAAACAATAAATGTATTTCTAATAGGCTTCAATATTGCCACATATCATCTAAAAAATCCTTAATTGTGATTCAATTAGATGCTTATTGTTACTCATTTCTTGGTTTGTCTCATAAATTTGAAAGACTTATTCGAGCTCAGATCAAATGCTTGTTTTTCTTGTGATTTAATTTCATTCTTCATAGTTTAGAAAGGCTTTTAGTAAAGATATAAGTCTAATTCCAATTTTTTTAAATCCCTATGGCTGTGTGAGCTTGCATCGAATGACACATGTTCATTCGATTGATCAAGGTTTTGGCAATCTAATTCAAAAAAGACTATATCCAAGGATTTTAGCCCTCCTGAAGGCTAAATTGCCAAGATCATGACACATGGCACCATCTTGGCCATTCGGTCATCTAGTATATTTTTTGTGAGTTATTTGAGTATGAAAAACTCTTTAGGCTCTATGATCATGCCATGTGGTAAATCACAGAGGTCAGAGAGTCAAAGAGTCTAGCATTGTTAAAAAGGTTCTAAAGACCTCAGCTCATAGAGATCATGCTATGTGGCATTATCCTGGTGACCTAGAACCCCTAAGAAACCCAAGAAAGCCTAAAATACCTACTCTCCTTGGGCTATTGATATGTTTTCATGTGACAACATCAGGTAACCTAGGCCTTTGGGGATTGACAAACTATTACCAAGACCTCTGAACCATGAATGCCTGGGATAGTGACACATGGTAGCATCTTAGGCATTACTGAACCCAAAGGGAGGATAACTAGTAGACCAAATCGATAGTCAATAATTATATTTTTGGTTAGTTGGAAACAACTATAAATCTCTTTGGGATACATGTCGTACCATGTGGCATGATTGTAGAGGTCATAGAGTCAGAGAATCTAACATAGTTCAAAAGGTATTGAAGACCCTAGGTCCTTAAGATTACACCATGTGGTGTAATCTTGATGACCCATATTCCCCAAGAAGTCAAGGAAAACCTAAAATCCCCACACACCACTAGCTAATGATATGTTACCATGTAGTAACATCCAATAACCTAGGCCCACAAGGAATCGATAGACTATTGTTGAGATCTATGATCCCCAAATGCTCGGGATGGTGCCATGTGGCAATATCCTATGAATTCAAGAACCTAAAGGGGGGAGGGAGAGTCAGTAGACCAAAGTGATATCCAAAAGGCATCCATTCAATGCGATTATACCACATGGCATGATCACATTGAAATAGAGCCACAACCAAATGCAAAGGCCAGTGGATATGTAACCCCTGAATCAGTTTTTTAGAACACCATATTTTTTAGCATAAATCTACATAGATTAATTGACTATTATCTTTATACCTTTACATGTGTGAGGTCACTATTAATGGTATCACTGCTCTACCCCTAAATAACATGTTAACTTTTTTGACAAATTAGAACATAGATAAATGTCCTTTTTCATATGCATGAAAAATAATAAATTTTAATTAAGCCAAAAGGTAGAGTTTAATCAAAAGTTAAATCAAATTGATTCTTTTAATATACCCTTTGACACTAACAAGGAACGTAATTACCTTACATCCTTCACAACCTACTCATAACTTTTATTTTGTTTTTTTCGTTTAATATTGATAATTGTGTGCCATATAAAAATGTGCCCCATAAAATTTTATGGGTTCCATTATTAATTGGTGGTTTCCAATATTCATTGGTGTTAATCATATTTTAGATGGAGATCCAATTTATTCAATATCTTTTATCAGTTAGTCTTAGAGAAAGGATATGTAATTAATAACAAAAAATAGGAAAATAAACCATTCCTTTTATAGTATCTATTAAAAATGTAAATATTCTTTAGATATAATAGGTAATAATAAATAAGGGAATCTTGCACCAAGTCCCTACAGAATTATAATACAATCGAATTCATTCCTAAATATTGTGTAAACAAAAATTGACATGCAACATTTTTCAAGAGAAATTGTGTCTATCATTGTTCCATAACATTACTTGTTTCTACCTCCCAATTAAATTCTTTAAAAAATGTATGTTAATAACATTGAACATGGTTAAAATATAGATTTTGAAATCAAAATAAATGAGAATAACATTTTACCATTGTCAGAAATCAAACATAATCATACATATTGCAGCCATCAACAAAAGTGTCATTCATAAAGTTACGTTATCAAATTGCATTATTTCTAAAAAGGTCCATACAATATGCACATCAAAAATCAATAGAAAAGAGGGAAAAAATACCAAACACTGTAGAAAACTATAAAATATTATTAACATCATAATGGATATAATAAACGTCAACTAAAAATGTCAGACATTTTAAGGAATGAAACAAAAAGGAAGCAAATATTGTATAGTGGATACAATAACTGCCAGGTATAGAGTCTGATTTGATTCAAAGATCAAAGAATTATGGTGAATTTTCTTTCTATATTTTTATGGCATCCATAAATAATTGACAACAAAATGGATTTTCTAGGAGAGACCATGAGTCTTTCCTTGGATCCAATTAATGGGTTTCAATAGATTAACTAATATTTATCAATAAAATGCAAATGCTATTTATTGGGAAGATGCCACTTTAAGTTTTTATTTTCAACCTAGAAAAATATTCTTCCCAAGTTATTTCTCACTAATTTAAAGATAAATGTATAATATAATTATGGACCAGAATACAAGTATATTTGTGGGAGAACCCTAGGAAACTTGCAGGTTGGAAAAATGGGTATAGATCCATTAAAAAGTCACTAAATAGTTATGAAGGTGACATTACAATGTTGAAAAATACATGAAAAATTAAGATGATGACAAATTATGCTATAATATAATCACTACAACTCTCCCTCTTAAATATCCCAATTAACAAATAAACATGAAAAAGTTGGCATAAAACATAAAAATCCTAATTTTACTAGGATAAATAGAAACATGTTTTTCAACATTCTTGTAAAATTTCTAAGACATTTGATTCTTGGCATAGAATATTTTAAAGTGTTCATGCCTACCTGGTATGACGGAGGGATAAAATTTGTTGAAGACAAGAAGTAGAGTGTATTGTCATAAAGAGGTTTCTTTGGTTCATACACCAAGCCTCTCATATGATGGACTGTTATTGTGGTTTCCATGATGGAAAGGCTGAACTCAATTCTTAATAATACCATAGTCATCAACTTATTCCCCAACATGTGTAACCCCTCTTCTTGAATCCAATTTCCTTTTGTGGTGAGTTCCTTATCTCGAGCTAACATCTTGTCAACTAAAATGTATTTCCTTACATGGAACTCATGCAACATAAGATACTCAAATTTTTGGGCCCTAGTTCCCTACAACCAATCATGTTGATAATGATGTTAATCTAACAAAACTAATGCAAGAAATAAATAGAAATAAATTCATTTGAAGCATTTTAATCTAGATATTTCCATTGATATTTTAAATTTAATGTGCCAATGGGAGCATACTTAGGTTAAACATCAATCCTAGAGACAATCAAACATCTATTTATACTCACTCAACTAGTATCTATGCCAAGAAAACACACGTCTAATTTAGATAGTTTGTCCATGAAAAACAAGCCAATCTAGTAAAACCCTTTCAGTGTATAGAAATTCAACATGACATTACATTCCCATAGCATGTCATCAAGTTATCAGTTAAGGATATAAAATTGGAAACCTACCAATGCTAAAAGAGAGGCTAATGTTTGATGCATAATATACATATCAAGAGGATAAATGTATTTTATGCCCCTACCTAGATGATCCTTTGAAAGTTGCATCAAAGAATATCTGACCTCTAATTGAAGTAAATAAAATAATACATAATAAATAAATAATTTACTTGACATATAGTACGCCAAAATAATTAGTTAACACCTTTTTTCTAGACTATTAATACTATTATTATTAGCATTAAATATCAAATAAATTCCTCTTTCAGTAGTCTATGTCTAGACAAATATGTACCACATAGTACATGTTTTGTAATACAAGTCATGACTCCTAGAGTTTCTCATATCCTAGAGTTATTATTTCTTTTGCCTAAATTAGGCATAACATAATGATTAAGGCTTCTATATACAAATAATATTTTCAAACTTTATCCATTACTGATGCTTTCTCCCTTGCAAGAACCCATCGATTCTCAATCTCTAACTGAATGCCTTAAAGGGTGCAATGGGAAAGGGGTGGGTAAACCATTGGTACTTCATACGATTGTTATCCCCCATACCACCACTTCCTATATACTGAATATTCTCCTATAAACTTCCCTAATCTTTACCTCCTCTCTTGAAAACTCCTCCAAGAAATTCACCACCTTTATCAACCCCTACCTAAACCTAAAACCCTTTCTTGATTATTTACATTACACTGTCAGCCTGGGCTGACCCTGTATTCAATTTGTTAAAAGCACATTATGGGTCTAGGTCAACTCTGGTTGACCTAGACCATGACTTAGCTTGTTTTCATAACATAATGATATAAAGTCAAATTAGGCCATCTTTATCAGCTAAACTTTCATAAAGGTTTAGGGTTAGATTCAACTATATATACACATATGTTTTTGTCATTTAAAAAGGAAGAGAAGAAGATGAATATTATATTTTGCATCTACTTATCCACCATTATACTTGAGGAACATTGTTTAGGGTTTCAATACTTTCTTCAGAGATATAGATATTATCTTGTGGAGAAGGTTTTTGTATGTATAGAGAATCGTGTAGCCTAGAGTTGACTTATCCTTGTTACCCTTACATACCATAACTTCCTCTTGTGAAGCACCTTGGCCAAGGGAGTAATTGAGGCTCAATCAGTTCATCTTCAAAGGTAAGTATTCCTAACTTTGTTTAGAATACATAGATTAACATATGTAATTATCTCCCATACATTATGATTTCTTCTACATTGACGTGAGTATAGATCTCATATGCATGCTTATTTTTTATGTTTATTACCCCCATTTTGTGCCACAAGATCTAGTGAACACTAGATTAGATTTTACTTTACTTTGCATTTACTTTATGATTATGAAAACATAGGACCTATCGAGGGTTATTTCATAGTGTTAGTTAACTAAGGCTTTGAAACCCTCTCTAGTGATTTTATTATGGTAAGAGATCTCTTAGTTAGGTCTAGCATATCCATCTTAGTCATGATTCTGAATATCTAATGTATCAACAATTGGAAGTGTAAGTTGGATTTATCTTCTCTAAGATAGGATTGATTAAGAGGTCAGCTACATTTTCCTTTGTATAAATTTTGGTGAACTTGATGTGAAACAAAATCTTGTATATTTTATTTCATACATTCATTTTATCATCATATTAAATATTTTTATTTTGCAGTCCTGTATCGAACCTATTGGTATACTTATGACAGTCTATGCATAAGTTTAACAAATAGTCACCCCAAAATGACTCTATTTTATCTAAGTAGGTCTTATTAAAATACAAGTGACTAGATGATCAGCATGACATAGTCTTCTTCTTTAGTTACATGATTGTATACATATTCAAACCAGTTGACTTTGTTCATAATTTTTCTTTTTCAGCATACAGGTTTTCAAACATAGTCGAGCCAGTTGACTTTGTTTGTAGATTAATTTTATCACATATGTTATGCAAACTCCATTGATCCAATCAAATCTATTTACATAATATTTGAATTAACACTTGAGCATCACATCATAAAATTTTGTAGTCTAAACATCTTCCAACCCACCAAAGTTCATGTTGTGGTCTCAATTTGCACCCATAGGGGGAGTTATTTAAGCTCCCTCCAACTAAGCCACAAAATGGGAACAACCTTAGGATATGGGTGTCATATGGTAAGGTTGAAAATATGAAAAATTACAAATTCCTATTGGGTCTATCACCTAAACTAATCTCTTTCTTAGAAAAGGGAGAGAAATAGACAATAATGCATGAAAACATGTAAAAGGAGGTGATACACCAATTTTTTAAATACTTATACTTGCACAAGACACACTATCAGACACTTTCAAGACTATTAGACATCACTTAATTCACTCTTTAACCACTTTCACATAATTATTTCAAAAAAAGTTAGCTAGCTATCAATCTAGTATGGAAGGGCAGTTATCCACTTCCAAACTAGTCAATAAGCTATTTATTACACTCAAAATGACCTGTAAAAACTAAGAGACATTTCATGAAGCTAAGAAAACTCAAATAGATGAAAAGGAAAACATACATTCACTTAACCACAATAATGAAATCATAAATCACACTTCAATTTAGCTTTTAAATGGAGGAATTTAGTTTTGTATTTCATCAAATAGGTGTTATAATAATAACTTGGCATAGCTTGGATATACAAAGATAAGAGTCTCTTTTTCTCCAAGAAAAATATCTAAGATTCAAGGGAGAGATTCCCCATGGGGAAGTGAATGGGAGACATATAGAAAAGGGGAAGCATGAACGAATAAATGAAGCCCAACCACCTATTGGTCAATTAACATTAATCCCAAGATGTTGAGTCATCATCCATCAAACATAGGAAAGTCTCCAAAGACTTTAGAACTTCATTAAATGCTTTACTTTCCTTCTCAACCTTTGAATTCACCATCATCTTAATGAGCTTGGGCACCCCATGCTTGATCTTGATATGCTTTTCATGCTATTAGACAATCATTAGAGCTTGTTCACTGTGTCGGGGAATCCAAGAACAAACACACTTGTTCTGATCCCACTTGTTAGGATCTTGCTCCTCAGAAAGAGCACAATATGATTACCAAATTTAAGCAATTAAACATGCGGAAATATACCAGAAATACAAGTAACTAGAATTCGCCAATAGCACAGAATATGAGAGACAATACACTATCTTGTATTAACATTTGTATAGAAAAGAATATAATAAAGAGCCGCCACACTCTTCCACCTTACAGAGGCTTCCCACACCTCAAGTGTATAGTAATTATTCTTCAAAACACTCTCCTACCAAAAACGGTCCCAACAACCAACTCACACACAGAATTGGTGTTCACCTCTCCAATCAGTCAGTAATAACCCCTGCCAGTACCCAAGCACTCTATAGTACTTCAAGTTGATCTCCCATGAACCTGCAACCTACAATTCAATAGACCATACTTACAATGGAAGGATCTTCCTTGCCTTCCTTTTCTAGCTCATTTGTGGAACTAGGAGAAACACACACTTTGTTCTCTTCACTAGCACACTTTACAATACATGCCAATGGGTCTATAAATAGATCCCAGACTTAAAATAATAACTTAGACTCTTAGTTTACTATAATTATCCACGCAGCTCAAGACTTGAAATAGCCTTTACATGCAAACAATCCATTCACTAAACTAATTATTCGTGCAACGAGCAATTTTGGAACACACAGGTGATCGACGCCGGTCCCTGCTTGCCTGGTGCTGCCGACGTCAGCCGACTCCCTACCGACACTGATTGCCTTCTGCACTGATCATGACTAACATCGTTCATTCTGCCGACACCAGTGCTTTTGGGTCTTCAGCAACCTCCTTTTCTTTGTCTGCAACAAGTTGAAGCTTTTAGCTCCATAACCTAACAATCTCCCACTTGGAGATAAATAGCTACAACTATACCTGTACCTATACACCATCTAGTTTGTTCCCTTGGCTCTGTATCCCTCCTCAAGATCACTCTTGAAGACCACCCACCACAAAACCTATAGTGCAACACCTATCATCCAAATCACCTGCCACATCCACATCTACAAACCATGTAGAAAATAACTTGAACCTGCATAGCATGTGCACCTGCTGCTAGTCCCTCTAAGAATCCACTGAACTACCCTCCAATGCTTCTTTCCTAGATTGGATCCAAACTTGTGACAACTCCCAGTGCTTGGGAAAACTCAGGTCTAGTACATACCATGCACTTAACCTCATTATGTGAATCAAGACACTATTCTGTGAACTGTCCAACCATCGGCGTGCTAACTGGTCTCACACAATCATCCTGAAACAAAGTCAACATGTGACCTTCCATGTCCCTAGAACATACTCATGCCAAAGAATCTTGCTGCTCCTAGATTCTCCATGACACACCCCTAAACTAGATTTACCTTTAGTTCAGCAACTCCCTGTGTATGTAACCCTGTAACAAGCACATCATATAGTAATAAGATAATGTAGCTAATATTATCCAACTTGGTAAAGAGAAAACACAATGATCAAACCTTCATTGCCCTGCAGCTTATACAAGACCATATACCCTGGCCTTCCGTCTTAGTTGTCCATTTTCACTCGCTCTTCTTCATCATGAACATCCATTCGTCTCTCAGTGCTTACTTCCAGTTGGCAACTCCATCCAAAACTCCTATTTGGCTCTCCTCCAAGGAATCACATCCTCCATCCATGCCAAGCTCCCACTGTTTCCTAGATCTACCTGTTATGCTTCTTTAACAACTTCTTGATTCTTTACCATAAGTGAGCAACAAGTAGTGTAAAGATGGGAAATGATGAATTTGAGGCTTACCTACCCTTTAAGTCCTCCATATGGGCTCTTGAGACTCCTTGACAGCTTGCTGTCCACCCAAAATTCATCTCAGTGACCGATGCCAGTCATATTCCAATCTACACCAGATTGATGTCAATTCCCTGCAGCTACCTCATCACCGACGTCAGTTCCCCCTTGCCGATACCGGTGTTTATCTACCCTGAGTCACCGACATTAGTCTACAAATAGCTGATGTTGGTCTCTGTTTAGACATCGACGCCAGTTTTCCTGTCGACGTCGGTCTCTGTGTTTTGCTTGTGAGAACTGACTTCCACTCGCGAGCTCCTTTTGGATCAAACCCTTGTCCAAATCACCCTTGCTCTGCTTAGAATTCTTCTGCCCCTTGTGTTGAACTCTGTCCGTCACCTACTCCTTGAAAACCAAGGCTTTCTTGTTCTTGTCACTAACATCGAATTCCTCGAGAAACGTCACCTTCTTCTTCTGCATACAAAAACCTCGATATATGCTCTTCAAATCTGAAAGCATACCCTTTGACTCAAGAACATGCATCTCCTTCTTATTCATGTGACCAAGCCTATTAAGCCACATCTTCAAATCTACAGCTAAATTAGATAACCCAGAGAGAGAATCAGTAATACAAGTAGATAGATAAAGCGTACCTACTTTCTTACCTCTTGCTACAACAAGTGCACCCTTGGTAACCTTCCAAGAGTCTACTGTGAGAGTTACCGTGCAACCCTCATCACCCAAACTTCTTACAAAAATCAAATTCCACTCCAGAACTGGGACATGCATGACCTCCTTTAACACCCATGTGTTACCTGTCTACAATTTCAGCTTCACTTTCCCTTTGCCAACCATCTGACAAGGCTTACCATCCCCTACACAAATTTCTCCAAAGTCTCCCTGGACATACTCATGAAAAAATTCCCTAATTGGGGATGCATGAAAAGAGGCACCAGAATCTAAAACCCTAGATTCTAATTTATCCAAAGAACATACCAGAGCATCTTGTGCAACAAACTCTATAACACCTACTTCTTCTTCATGTCCTTTATGCTGATTTGCTACTAACCAACAATCTTTCTTTTCCTGCTCTTTCTTTCCATATCTCCAGTAGGTTATTCTGCCATACCTGAACTTGGACCTCCTGCTATTAAACTTCTCCATTTGTAGTCTACTTTCTTCTACCATTACTCTACTCCCTCTCAAATAGAAACCCCTGTGAGTAACCTGTAATCAACACACACTAACCAGATCTAATCCAACCTGTTAGTATCCCAACCAAAAGCTCTGATACTAATTGTCAGGGAATCCAAGAACAAACACACTTGTTCTGATCCCACTTGTTAGGATCTTGCTCCTCATAAAGAGCACAATATGATTACCAAACTTAAGCAATTAAACATGTGGAAATATACCAAAAATACAAGTAACTAGAATTCACCAATAGCACATAATATGAGAGACAATACACTATCTTGTATTAACATTTTTACAAAAAAGAATACAATAAAGAGCCGCCACACTCTTCCACCTTACAGAGGCTTCCCACACCTCAAGTGTATAGTAATTCTTCTTCAAAACACTCTCCTACCAAAAACGGTCCCAACAACCAACTCACACACAGAATTGGTGTTCACCTCTCCAATCAGTCAGTAATAACCCCTGCCAGTACCCAAGCACTCTATAGTACTTCAAGTTGATCTCTCATGAACCTGCAACCTGTAATTCAATAGACCATACTTACAATGGAAGGATCTTCCTTGCCTTCCTTTTCTAGCTCATTTGTGGAACTAGGAGAAACACACACTTTGTTCTCTTCACTAGCACACTTTGCAATACATGCCAATGGGTCTATAAATAGATCCCAGACTTAAAACAATAACTTAGACTCTTAGTTTACTATAATTATCCGCGCAGCTCAAGACTTGAAATAGCCTTTACATGCAAACACTCCGTTTACTAAACTAATTGTTCGTGCAACGAGCAGTTTTGGAACACACAGGCGACCGACGTTGGTCCTTGCTTGCCTGGTGCTGCCGATGTTGGCCGACTCCCCGCCGATGCCAGTTGCCTTCTGCACTGATCATGACCGACGTCGATGCTTCTGGGTCTTCAACAACCTCCTTTTCTTTGTCTACAACAAGTTGAAGCTTTTAGCTCCGCAACCTAACAGACTGGTGTCCCTTCTAACATTTCTTTCATAATCACAATTCTACCATTACAGCCAAATCCTAAATATAGGTTCATTATACATGAAAACCAATCACCCTATTGGTTTTCATGTATCCATAATTGCATTGAAGATCCATAGATTAGGGTTTTTTGATCATGCACAAGACATAAAACCTACATCTAAAGGGCCTTGAAAGGTTTAATAGAGCTTTAATGGCATTAGATGGATTTACAGGGTTTACTCCTGGTAACAAAATCATATTTTATCTTGCTTTTATTCATTTACTTGCCTAGGGTTGTGAAATCTTTGATCCAATGTGTCTTCTTTTATGGCTTTTCCTTAGGTTACTTGTTATATTTTAAAACTTGACCATTGCAAGTTTGGACACATGTTTGTATCTTATTCTCCCTAGAACACAATCAAATTTACTTTGTTGATCCTCATGGGAGTCTTCTAAACTTGACCCTCATCAGTTTTTGTATCTTCAATCTATTCTCTAGATCATGCCACTTGTCAGCCCCATGTTGATCTTCACTTGATCTTTCAAAGATGTGACACTTGGTTGTCATGCATGCCTCTTATGGTCCCTATTGTTAGTATTCATCTTTTTCACATACTTATGCCATGTGGCAGCCTTCTATGCATTATCAATATCTACTGACATTTTGACTTTGCATGTACCATCGATCTATGTCAATGTGGTTGGATGCGCTCCATCAAATTTGATTTTCTTTGATCAAAAATGTCCCATTAATTTTCTTGAGATTTCACTGTAATCAAGACATTTGTCCTCATCACATTCATTCTCAAAAGATGTTGACCTTTTGACTCTGATCTCATAGTTGATGTTTAACTACATGATTAAATATGCACTATGGATCTGCATTTGACTTATTAACTTGATTGATCACCCACATGGTCTTGATACTCGATCCCAACCTTCAAGATCATGCCACTTGTTGACCTTAAATTCAAATCCAGCTTGTTTGAATATTTTTTAACCCAAATGATCATTTCCTGTGACTTTAACTTGATGTCCCTAGGCATGTCCCACTCCACTATATCATTTTTGAAGACTTGGATCTTGAGATAGAAGACTCATCAAGATACCAAATTTGTAGGGGATGACCTTGGAAAACATTTAATCAAACTCATGTAATTTTTTGACCTTGGTTGACTTCTCAAGTGTATTTATGAAATGCACAAACAAACTGATGTGTTTGTTCCTTCATGACATGCATGATGGTATGGTTCCTTAAAATATCCAAATTCATAATTTAATCTTGGTTAAAGTGTTTCAAATAATTTTTTATCTTCCCCTTGAAGTCTATGTGCTCCTTCCATTGGATTAATCCTTAATTAGGATTCTACTCAATTTCTCATACTAGATCTAGGCAAAGTTTTGTATGTAGGCCAAATCTGGCCAACATCTTTGGTGACTCGACTAGGAAGCATGCTTACTACATCTCAGAACTTAGACCATTTACATAACTCTTGAACTTATGAATAATGATGAGTCTTCTCTATGACTGTAAAAAACCCTTTTGACTTGTAAAAGACAATAAATCCACCAAGATAAGGAAGGAAACACACAAAATAAGGAAACTAACCTAAACAAATCAAGTGTGAAAACAAAGAACTTATTTTAGACAAAACATAAACAAACTAATGTGACATAACAACACTTGGACGAAGACAAACAAACTAACTACGTACAAGAAACTTAGCTTTCTCAATAGTAATGTTTCAAATGTACCGCATTAACTAGGATAATAATCTCCTCACCATCCATCTTTGTAACTTGAAAGGAATTGTGAGATATATAGCTAGAGATTATGTATGGGCCAATCTAAAGAGATTAAAAAATTTTATGCCTTCCTATTTTAGGTCTATCCTCATCCCACTTGAGGACCAAATTTCATTTTTTAAAACTTCGTGAAGAAGCTCTCTTGTTAAAGGCTCTTTTCGTTTATGCTTGGTGAATTTTCATGGCCAACATGGACTGATTTCAAACCTCTTATAACTCTATAAGCTCAACATATCTGATTTCAATTGGTTCATTTTCCAACAACTTCAATTGATGCATTAGTTCTAAAGCAAGAAACTTAAGAAAAATATGTAATCTTGCTTCCTTACCATATACTAGCTTATATAGAGAGTTGGCTATTGATTTTTTATAGGTGATCCTATCAACCCATAGATCTAATTTTAAATTGAGATATCAAAACCTCTTATTATCTTCAATATTCATCCTTATGATCTTTAATAGGTTATTATTTTTGGACTCAATAAGGCCATTACCTTATGGATAGTAATTTGATGAAGTGTCGAGATAGACACCATGTCAAATAGCATATTCGCTAATCCTAGTCCCCAAAAAGGCCATAGAATTGTCAAAAATGATGGTTAAATGAACTTCAAATCTATTAAGAAAACCTTCATATAAATATAGAACATTGCACTCATTTGCTTCTTTTAATGCTACTACTTCCATCTACCTAGTGAAGTAATTTCTAGTAGTTAGTATCCATTTGTGTCCTAAAATTGAAGGGGGATTAATGAGACCAATAAATCCCCATTGGACAAAGGGCTGGTCCACTTTAATTTGTTAGATAGGTAAGGATTCAAGTTTCAATTTTCTTACAAACATAGCACATTATTTTCACTTTCTAACCAATGCATGACAATCACCAAATATGCTAGGCCAATAATACCCACCTCTCATGATCTTAAGGGATATATTTATTACATAATAGTGCCCTCCACCATGTCCATCATGGAATTGATCAATCAATATTTATGTTTGGTTTGGCTCTATGCATCTTAGTAACATGTCATTTATATCTTTCTTGAACAAAACACCATCAACAAGAAGAAATGGAATTGATTGTAATTTAAAATGTCTTCTTTTAGAAACATTTAGATGAGAGGGATAAATAGCATCTTGGAGATATCTTACCAAATCATGAAACTAGTTCGAAGGTGAGGTATAATCAACTGCAACCTCTTCATCATTTGAGACTAAAAGTACCTCATTAGCCTCTTACAAATCTTGGGTTATATGTTCATAAAGTCCTTTACCTCTTATCAGCTTTGTGACCTTGATTTATGCATCATAATCCATTACCTTTGTTATCCAACCAGCTCTTTTCTCATTTATGTCTTTGTTCAAGAGAAACGCTTTGATACTTGGATGGGTAACCATTAGGTGTATCTTATTATTAGAAAATAATTATCTAAACATTATGAGAGACCTTATAACAAAAAGCACGTGATTTTCAACAACTGAGTACCTGGTCTCATATTGCTCTAAGACTTGACTGAAGAGGGTTATTGGCTACTCTAAAGCCTTATGATTTTACTACATAATAATGCTTTAAATGGTGTCTATGATAGCATAGGTATACAAAATGAAATCCTTTGTGAAATCTATGTTTATGAGGGTAGGATCACTAGCTATGTCCTCCTTGATCTTTTCAAAAATCTCTACTCCTTCCTTGAACCATATAAAACTATGATTCTTCTTTAGCATTGATGTAAGTGGCTTAGCTAAAGTATCAAAATCTGAAATATATCCTTTTATAAAATTAACTTTGCCTATGAAACTTTGCAAATATTTCTTGTGCTTGGGTAAGGAAAGTAAAAGAATTAAATATATCCTTTCAGAATCTATACTCAAACCATGTTTTAAAATCACATGCCCAAAAAGCTTACCTTTATGAACTGAGAAGACACATTATTTGGGATTTAAAGATACTCCAAATTGCCTACATGTCTCAAACACTTGATTAAGGTAAACCATGTGATCACTTGAATTTCTTGAGAACACTATTATGTCATCCAAATAAACAAGTATAAAATTGTTAAGAAGACCTTCAAATGACATATCCATGGCCCTCTGAAAGGTTGCTCTAGTATTGGATAAATTAAAGGGTATCTTTCTATATGAAAATGTCCCCCACTTGGTAGTGAAGGCTGTCTTGAATTAGTCTTCTTCCATGACCAAGATATAATTGTAACCACTATATCCATCTAATAAAGAAAATATCTTTGGACCTGCAACCAGTTGTAAAATTTATTCCATAATGGCAATGGGTAGTGATCTTTAAGGGAAGCCTTGTTCAAATCCTAGAAATCAACACATATTGTAATCTCACCATTCTTCCTCCATAATAGAACAAGGTTTTCCACCCAAGTTGAGTGCTTGATTGGAAATATAATATCAAACTCTATGAACTTATGAAACTCAACTCTCATTAAAGGCTCAAGTTTTGGATTGATGGGCTTTTGTCTTTGTCGTACTGGCTTAGTTTTTGTTTCTAACTCAATAGTGTGGTGAGCTATACTTAGATAAAATCCTTTGATATAAATATATTTCCATGTAAAAACATCTATAAAACTTATACATAATTCAATGAAAGCTTCATTTTGTGAAGGATTGTATACCTTACCTAACTTCAAGCTCTTACCAGTTACAATCTCCAAATTGGCATAGTGTTCCTCCTTTGTTGAAATAGATAAATTTTCCTTTATAAACTAATCATTACCATATTTGAGTATATTCTTAAGTTTAACCAATCCATTGGGTAAATTATTTGTCTTTAGTTTTACAATCTGATCACCATACTACTTTAAGAACTTTGAATTATTTCTTCAGGAAAACTCAACCTTTTATTGCAAGAATCTAACTATTTTATTGTCATATTCAAACACATACCAATTTTTATGGTTTTATGGAATAGAAGGCCTTACAACCATATTAATGTGAGACTATTTTTTTTTTACTTTTTATATCAACTGGGATATTAAATTGTGCCCCAATAGAAGCCAATCTATCTACATGTTTGTTCTCATTTCTTAGTATTACATGAATGTTGAAAGCCTAAAAATACTTGAGTAGGTCACACACCCTATGCTTATAATATATAATAAATAATTGTTTTCATGTATTAATACCTCTCACTTTGTGAACTAAAATTTCACTATCACTAAAAACTTTTAAGGTGTTGACTTTCATCCTTCTAGCCCACTACAAACCATGAACTAGTGCCTCATATTTTGCAACATTGTTTGAACAACAAAAATAAAAATTAATGGAAGATAAATGCCTTTAATTTTTTAGATAAATAAACATCATTCCATCCCCATTACCATTCTTATTACTTTATCCATCAAATTATAACTGTTATAGATCATCAGTAGGCTCATCATCCTTCATCGTGGCTGGAATTGGTGCATCATTCTCATAGAGGCAATAAAAACCAAATCCTTATTCTTAAATTAGCTTATAAGGATAATTTTCATGTAAGTTATAGGCCCACTCATCAAGGAACAAGTCTAAAACTCCATCTAAAGGTGATTCAATTTCCACTTCACTTTCTAGTACATCATCTAAGATGACATAGTTAGTGTTCACAACACTTGGCATATATAGCTCTAAATGGAAGAATGCTATGGGTTAAAAATGTATTTTTACCTTGGTACCATACCTAGTTTTTAACATAAAATATGTCCAATCATCTAATAATTATCCTCTAATCTTTGATTTGAGGTCTCTTGATAGACACATGGCAAAGTAGGGAGGTAAGTCCACCACAACTACATCTTGTTGAATGGTAACATTGGGACAAGAATGTAGTGCCAATTTTATATATTTTATAATGCCTAATATTTGTATTGGTGATCCATATAGTTTTAATACTCCTTTAGTTCTAGGTTTATAAACAAGATTAAGCTTGTATATGATTTGTTTAGTCATAACAGTGCTACTAGCTCCATTATCTACCATACAGTTATGAACTAAGGTGTCACCAAATATCAAAAATAGGTATAAATGAGGAGTTTTATTTGTTTTTATCTTATTTTTTTCTACCTTTACCATCTTATTTACCTATTTTACTTTTTTCTTAGTTGGTTGGTCTGAATTAGTTAGGATAACACCTTCTTTCTTAGCTGGTTTTGGAGACACTTTGAGAGATGAAAGCTCTTAAATGAGCATCTAATTTTACCCTCAAATAGATATGGAATCACACATTTTAATGATAACATTATAATTCTTCATTTGATCCATTATACTGAATAGGGTCTCACTAACCTTTGGCTACACTTTTTGAACCACTGGTTATTCATGAATCAAAGGCACTTGACGAACTTTCCCAACCTTTGCATTCTGATTTTTCCATGTTATAAAGGATGAAAGCCAATATTTAATAATCTTAGGAACAACATGGGGAGAACCTAAATCATTACTCACATCTTTTGCTTCATTAATGGATCTTCTTTTAGCTTTAGTTAGAGTTATAACTTGACCAATTATGTTACTAGTCTCACCAACTTAGTTAAATACAATATGATCATCCATTTGCCAATTCACATTAATGGCATCAGGCTGTCCATAGACTTATTGAGCCTCTCCTTATGATACCAAACCTATGTCTTGATACTGACCTCCTTGAAGATAAAAATCTTCTTGTGTCATTTTTGGCACAATGATGTTTTGTGACACCAAGGCTTGGTTTTAAGCATCATTAATACTATATGGTTTCAAAATTTAATCTTGCATCAAGTTGTTTTGGATGGTGTAGCAAAAATATCTCTTGAAATGTAAGCTACATTAGGATCAAGAGTTGCATATGGTTTAGCTTGAATTATGGCTCCTTGTGGTTGGTAGGGTGGTTTATTTCATCTAAACCCTTGATAACGAGTCCTTTAATATTTAAAGGGATAATATGTACCATAATTTTGTTGTTGATAAGGCATATTAGCTTGTTATTTTTGTATTTTTAGTTGTATTATTTCATTCCCAAAAGATTATAACAATTTTTTCAATTCTCCAATCTCACTAGCTTGACTAGGAGGGGTTGCAAGTTGATCTTTAGGGGATCAAATAGGAGCTAAATATGGGATTTGAAGAACTTGAAGGAGTGGGTATGGTTTCAATTTTGGGAATATAGACCTTGGAGTCCTTGAGAAGAGTTTACCTACTTGTATCAAACTATTCTTTACTCTTATTACAACCTTATAAAAATATGATAAGGTAATACCACCCATTGATTGTATCATCCCACTAATATCAAAGTTGAGGGCTTTTGGATAGTACAAGAAAGCATAGTTTTTGGATGGTCTAATCAATGAAGGTATTCTAGTCCATGTATTTTGGAATTTAAGGTTAAAATTAGACATGAACTCATAAGGAGACATCTTTACAGTAGTGAGCTATTCAACTAAAGATAGGTGATCAAATTTGTCTTCAATTTATCTAACTAAGTTTGCACCTAATTTATCCCAAGTAGAAATGGAATTTAGTGGGAGTTTTTAATACCATTCGAGTGTTTTTCCTTTAAAGGAGGTAACAAGCAATCTAATATTTACATTATCTTGATCAATATTATGAACTGAACAAAGGTTGACAACATCTTCTATGTGCTCAATAGGGGTTGTTTGATCCTCTCCTGAGAAGAATGGGATACTATTAAGGGTAGATTTAGGGATATCATCAAAATAAACTAAATTCAATGGACTACCCCTATTGAAAAGAATAAATACTTAGTTTTTTATGGCCATATGGATAGTGGGGATTGCACTACTTAGGATAATAGGATGGCAAAGAGATGAATATTTGTTTTGAGAATAGGGTCTTTTCCTACTAAACCTTACTCTTTTATATTTGGCATGAGAGTGTTGCCTAGATGATGCTATGAACTCTGCAATATGCAGAATCTTTAGCTTCTGATTATGATGGGTGTCTTCTTTTATTATAAATATTTCTTCTCAACTAAAAACTTTAGGAATGCTAAGGAGAATGGATCCCACAAAGCATGCCAAAATTTGTTGTGATATTAATTTTCACCCATGGAGGGAGTTTTTGAGGCTCCCTCTAACTAATACACAAAATGGGAACAACCTTAGGATGTGGGTATCCTATGGTGAGGTTGAACCTCTAGAGAAGGCTGAATTCTTATTGGATCTATGACCTAAACTAATCTCTTTCTTGGAAAAGGGAGAGAAATAGATAATAATGCATGAAAACATGTAAAAAGAGGTGCTACACCAATGTTTTAAATGTTTATACTTGTAAAAGACACACTATCAAACACTTTCAAGACTATTAAATATCACTTCATTCACTCTTTGACCACTTTCACATAAGTATTTCATAAAAATTCATGAACTAGCTATCAATATAGCATAGAAGGGTACTTGTCCAATTCCAAACCAGTCAACAAACTATCTATTTCACTTAGATTTACCTATAAAAACTATAAGATAATTCATGAAGGTGATAAAAATCAGATAGAGGAAAATTAAAACATACATTCACTTAACCACATCAATGAATTAATAAATCACACTTCAATTCAGCTTGTACATGGAGGAATTCAGTCTTTTATTGCATCAAATAGGTGTTACAGTAAAACTTGGCATAGTTTGGGTATACCAAAATCATAAGAGTCTCTTTTAATCCAAGAAAAATATACAAGAGTCGAGAAAGAGAGTCCCCATGGGGAAGAGAATGGGAGATATATAAAAGGGGAAGCCAAAATCAATAAATGAGGCCCAACCACCTGTTGGTCTATTAATATTAATCTCAAGATGTTGAATCATGATCCATCAAACATAGGAAAGTCTCTAGAGACTTTATAACTTCATTAAATACTCCATTATCCTTCTCAACCTATTAAATCACCATCATCTTAATGAGATTGGGGACATCATGCTTAATCTTGATATGTTTTTCATGATATCAAACAACAACTAGATATTTTTCACTGGTGTCCCTTCTGACATTTCTTGCATAGTCATAATTTTGCCATTACTACCAAATCTTGAATAGAGGTTCATTATAGATGAAAAAAAATCACCCTATTGGTTTTCATGTAACCATAATTGTAGTGAAGATCCATAGGCTAGGGTTTCTTGATCATGCATAAGATGTAAAACCTACATCCAAAGGCTTTTGAGAGTTTTAACAAAGCTTTAATGGCATTGTATGGATTTTTAGGGTCTACTCTTGGTAGCCCAAATCATATATGATCTTTAATTTATTCATTTACTATCCTAGGGTGGTGAAATCTCTGATCCAATGTGTCTACTTTCATGGATTTTCCTTGGGTTACTTGTTCTATTTTAAAACTTGACAGTTGTAAGTTTAGATACATGTCCACATGTTATACCCCTTATAACTTAATCAAATATACTCCATTGATCCTCACAGGAGTATTTTAACCTTGACCCTCATCATTTCCATTCATCTTTAATCTATTCTCTAGATCATGCCACTTTTTAGCCCCACGTTGATATTCACCTCAGATTTAGAATATTTGACACTTGACAGTCATGTGTGCCTCCTATGGGCCCTATTATTAGTATTTATTTAGTTCACACACTTACATCATGTGGTGGCCTTGCATGCCATCTCAAGATCCACTAAACTTTTGGCTTGTATGCACCATCGATCTTGGTCCATGTGGTTGGACACACTCCATCAAATATACTTTTTCCTAATCAAATGTACCCTCTTGATTTTCTTGAGAGTTCACCATGATCAAGACATTTATCTTCACTACATTTGTTCTTAGGTGACACTGACCTTTTGAATTTGAGTTCACCATTGATCTTTAACTGCACAATTAAATGCATACTATGGATCTACATGACTTATTGACTTAGTTGATCACTTGCATGCCATTGATCCTTAATCCCAACCTCTAAGATCATACCACTTGTCGACCCTGCATTTAACTTCACCCTGTTTGAATATTTTTGAACACAAATGGTCATTTCCCATGACTTTAACTTGATGTCCCCATGGATGTCCCACACCACTATATCATTTTTCAATACATGGATCTTTAGATAGAAGACTCATGAAGATACCAAATTTTTAAGGGATGACGTTAGAATAAATTACATCAATCTCATGCAATTCTTTGACCTTGGCTAACTTCTCAAGTGCACTTATGAAATGCATAACTAAATTGATGTTTTTGTTCTTGCATGACATGTATGATGGTTTGGTTCCTTAAAATTTCCAAAATCACACTTTAAGTTTGCTTAAAGTGTTTCAAAATCTTTGAAATTAATTTTTGATCTTCCCCTTGATGTTTTCTCACTCCTTATTTCATTGGATCAATCCTTAATCAATATTTTGCTCAATTTCTCATACCAAATCTAAGAAAAGTTTTATATGTAGGCTAAATCTGGCTAACAATGCATTCTTACATTCTTTATCATCTCAACCTTTCAATTATAGTACTATTTTTCACAAGTTTTTAGTCTATAAAAATGTAATCTTACAATAAATTAGGTCAATTAGTTTGACTTATTTTTGTAGATTGTCTTCTATCTAGGAGACATAGTCGACCTACTCGACTGTGTTCTTCTAGTCTTGCTTCCATAGAAAATTAAAGACCCAATTGACTTTGTTCTATATTATTTACATACAATGTCATGTGAACTGACTCTATACTCTTCATAGTCAATGCAGTTAGCCTTATTTTTTTAGTAATTAATTCACCTTTCATTTTAGTTGCTTGCATGGTTAGAGTATAAAACATATATTAATTAGGTAGTTTTTCTATTTACTGATTTAGTCACACTATTTTTATCTTTTTCACACACTTCCAAATCCATTTACACCAAAAAAGTGTTAAACATTTATTTTCTCAAGGCCTACCTATTTGGATTTCATCACCAAGGGGGAAGTCAACTTATTATTTTGGTCAGTATAAACATGTGATTGTTGTTATATATTATAAAATCACCCAAAACTCTCATCATTTCATGATTTTGAAGTGAGGGGTAGACCCTAATACCAAGTGAGTACCATCACCAATACATATCCCTTTCAGCTTAAGCTTCTTGAAATTATACATATATTGATTTTTAATTCCTTCTTATAGCCAACTCCCCATCACATTATTTTCAAACTTTATCATAACTTAACAATGCTTAGGAATGACCAATTAGTTAGCATTTACTTTAAAGTTGCTAATTTCTCTTTGATCATTATATTTTGTATTGAAAAACTTGCATTAGCTAGAATTAGTACAAGGTTTATGTTGTGTGTTCTAATTGGATCAATCACATTGATCTAATTGCATGTGTACTTTATTTAATTTTCTTAGATATTATATTTTAAAAAAAACATTTGTTTTCAAAACACTATCATACCTATCAACATAATCTATTATAGACTATTCATCTTCTTTTCCTTCAGTACACAGTTACCTTGTCTGATTGTGTATCTTTGTCATCCTATTTTGTTTCCTATCTAGCAGTACACAGTCAACCTGTCTAACTATGTCATTTTATTTCTTGTTAAGTTTCTTATCTATCATTAACAATCAACCTATATGAATATGTCCTTGTGTTCTCTATTTTATTCCATGTCTTACAAAGCATTTTTGATCTATCTGATTATGTATCCTATCAACTGATTCTTCTTTCCATCAACTTTTTAGCCTATTTTTCTCATCATGAATTTCCCATTTGAGTATAATACCAAGTTAAATCTAAAAAATATGGTGAATCTTACCAATCCAAATAGGTTTCTGAAGGAAATCTTGTGGCTTCTACTTTTGATGAAAATAATATTCACGTTACCACTCACACTACCAATTATGGGACTCTTCCTTATTCATCATTAGTTTATAATCTTTTTTCTCCTTAGAAGATGAACATAAGTTAGGGTACACACCTGAAATTCTTTACTTCATTAATTATTATCCTCAACATAGAGGAAAGGACCCTTAAACCATTTATAATCTTATGATAGGTCCTCAAGTTGAATAACCTCTTTCACCCTCTCCTACCTTCTCTCATGGATTTATGGGAGAAACTTTCTTTTCTTATCAACCTTTTCCTTCTGTTTTGTCTCCTTTACTCACATGCCATATTCTTTTATGACTTATTCAATCTCCTTGCCAAGTATCTCCACTAGCATGGTAGGTTTAACTTCTAGTGGGCCTTTTCCAATGACCCTTCTCCTTAATCATGTGACTAGTACATCTTTTTATACAAATTCTAATCATGTTACTAGTGATTCCTTTTCTGTAAATGTTTCTCACATCACTAGTGTGGTGCATTTTACTACTCATAGTGTAACTCAATCCACTAATACCAATATAAATGCATCACATGTTGAGCACACTAGTAAAAAAACTACCCAAACTCACCAGCTTTTATTACAAACACTCAATCAAATGTATACTTTTCAAACCAATAACGCAATCAAATGATGTCTATTAAAAATCATCGTATTATCCTTCAAAATCAACCCCAACATGTTTCATCAGGAATAGAAAATCCAAATACCCCCTCCCCCCTTTGGGATTCCCATGGTAACATTATTCCTTAACCACTCCTTATTAATAAAACAATCAAACATATCCAAAATGAACCTCTTGTACCTCAAATTACTAATATTGGCATAGGAAGTATCACACCTACCATCACCTATCATGGGTCCATTGATCCCACATTTCACTTAAATACATTTGGTAACCTTTATAAATATTGGGTCAAAATTAATACCTTTGCAACTACCAAACTATTAGCTAAAACACTATATAGATATTCTTTAGATTGGTACAATCAACTAAAAACCCATTATATCACTATCTTGGAAGATTTGGTTAGCTCACTAGTACAAGAATTTCAAACTAGTGATCTTCCAAAGAATAGCATAGCTCACTTTATAAATTGCAAACAAATTGAGAATGAAACATCACAAACTTTTAACAAACAATGGAATAACTTATCTAATAAATGTGACCATAATATGGAAGATGATAACCTTTTACACCTATTTACTAATTCTCTCTATCCCAAGATATAATATTAGGTTAGGACTCTTTATCCAAGAACTTTGGAAGAATCCCTTAACCAAACTAAGCAACAAGACTTTCTCATGCACCAATTTGAACCATCCTAACCTAATTTGGGCACTCGTATGCTCATTGAAAACAAAAAATATCATGCTACCAATTATGATGTTACTGATACTTATGATACTATTCACAATATTCAATGCATCACTCTCAACAACACTATGTAACATGATTCCCCTCTAAAAAACACTCTTAATCCTACATATTCTCAAACAAACAACATTAATGTCCACAAACCATTATCCTTAACCAAGCTTCAAAAGTGCCTTCTAATTATTTTATGACAAGATCTTTACCACACTCATTTAATGAAATCACGGTATGATCTGAATAAATTATGTTGGTTTCTTGTAAGTTTGGGCCACTCTCATACTACTTGTAGATAATTGTGTAATATAGCTATGGATTTCCTTCTTACCCTAAGTTTTGACCATGAATCACTCATTCACAAGTGTCTACAAACATATGACATATTTTAAATCCCATTAAATGTAAAACAAAAAACAAGATTTAAATCAAGCTAATGTTCATCTTTTTATATACAAAAATATTCTTCCCAATTATCAAGATAACAATTACAAGCCTACTCCTTCTACAAATAATGTTGAAATTCTTATATACCTCACTACTATTGAATAAAATGTGGTAAATATGACTAATATACAAAGAGTAGTTACTTTTATCAACTTTAATCTAACGTCCACAACAAAAACTTTCAAACATTTTGCATCATTCAAGATACTTCCCCATCTCATCTCATGGATTTTGGGAAAGAGGACCTTATAACTTACAAGAACCAATTTCAAAAAATCAACTTGATCATACCTCTCACACTATATCTACTCTTCATCCAACATCTACACATTTAGACAACATTCCCCAACCTTCTAATAGTATTTATTCAACCCAATCATAATAAATACCTCAATCAACCATCCCACCACCTAAAGACAACCAACCTATTTATCCTCCACCTAAATCAACTACATCTTACCAACACAAGTTTAATTACAATTTTAATCCTCTTTCATAGGAGCTCTTACAACATTATGTGCATATATCTAGCAATCCCCCTATGGGTTATGATTAATGGGACCCAATTACAAAACTTTCTCATCTCCCATCTCAAATACCTTTCCTAAAATTTATGGGAACTTACCCCCATCACCAAAAACATCTAATGTAATTTATATTTTAAATGGACATCCCTCATCCTCCTCTCGTAGGATGTGAATATACCTTGTCTGGGTTCAAAGATAGTATCCTTAAACAATGCAAAGAGATGTCCATACATGTTGATGAAATAGTGGACACTTCTCTTTCCCTTAAGTTTCTTATCACTTTCATGATTCCAAACAATATTCTACTTCATGTAGATGATTTTCCCCTATTCATTAGTGAAATCATTTATATCCAAATGAAGCACACCTTGATTGATGAGGGTTCATGTACTTCTGTTGCATCCTTAAATTTCATTAAAACTTTGGATATTATAAATATAATCTCAAGTCCACACATAGATCCTGTCAAGGCTATTATAGAAGGCAAATGCCTCCTTTAGGTTGTGTGTGTCTTCGAATTACCACCCTCTTTTAATCATCTATGTGAAATTTATGGTCTTTGACTTTCCTCTCTCTTATAACACCTTGCTTGGTAGACCTTGAACTCATTGCATGAATGATGTCACCTCATCTACTTTCCAATGCATCAAATTCCCCCATAAAGGTGTTATTTATAAGATTCAAGGAGACATAAACCCTTGGAATTTTGAAAAATTCTAAGAGCATGGTGTCTTTAAAATTCTTACCATTGAACCTTTGCCTAGTATCCCATTTAGGGAATCTCAACTCTTTAATTATCCTATCAATTTTACCCAAGGTTATAACGGTCACCCTAAACTCATTGGGAACATACCACCTAACCTCCTAGACTTTGATGATGATGAACTATATGAGATTAACCCCAAGATTAAAACTTATGATCTATTTGCTCATATCAATACCCAACTTCCTCCCTCTTTTCAACCTCTATCCCATCAACCTTATATCGATGATATACTTGTGGTCTTAAATAAGAATAGAAATTTTATCCATCATGCAAATTCTGATGATAAGTTCATACCCACATGTACCATCAAATTACAAACACCAAACTATGATGACAATTATGGTTTAGATGACCCATTTTTATGAGAACTTATCCAAGCTAGAAATGCCCTACTTCTTTGATATCATACTTCTTTATTTCAATATTTCCGTTCATCTTATAGCAATATTTCCTTCATAATGCCTAATTCTAGTATCTTCTTATTTTTTTTAGAGTAAAGATGGAGTTATTTCATGGTACAACTCCAATTTTAGTAGAGCCTCTTATAATCATTCTCATGGATCATGCCATGACCAGTCCTTATTATTTTTCTAGATACTAGGATCCTTCTAGTTTACTTCCCCTAAATATGATATCTATTACTCTTAATCCTTTAATGTATCCAAACTAACATTAAACTAAGATTAGTTCAATTCCTACTCTCATTCTACCTTTAGCTAAGCCTCATCTTCTTTTTTATCCCACTTTGCCTTCAGATGAGCCTACTCCAGTTTTTACTTTAACCCTACCTTCCATTAATGATGGTCTTAATCCTTTGACACATATTAATTCCATGCCTATCCAATTGGTTGATCAACATCATTGTGCTATCCACAAAGTTTTTGGTCATTGGAGTAAAGACTACCCGTTATATCAGTCACCCCTAGCTTCTATTTCTACTTCTTCCATTAGTAGGCCCTAAAGTCTACTAAAAATCATATATATTGCTTCCATGGGACAAATAATCATTCTTTTGCCTATTTCTAGAATATTTGAAAATATATTGACACATTACATCCCAGCCTTGCTCACCCTAAATATAAGGATATACCTCCTCCTAAGCTTTTACTTGAATATATATCTAAATATGGGGAGGTATATTGTCTTTGGCACTAGTGTAGTATCCATCATATTGTTTGTTACCATATTATCTAGAAACACCTTCATGATCACCTTCTATTTATGCCTACACTAGTTATTCCTCCTTACATAGGTTACTCAGGCAATAAATCTCCTCCTTCTTTGCCCATAGCACATTATTCCCCACCCATGGATCTTTCTTCCCCACTAATGGTGCCTCCTTTACATTTTGCATATACCATTCCTATTATGAGACTTATTCCTCTCCTCAAGTATTCTATGTATGAGAGCCCTCATGGGCATGATCTTATATCTATACCTACATTTTCTATTGAGAATATTTAGATAGAAGTCTTTTCACAACCTTCGATGAGGATTGGTGAAACTCTAGCTATTGTTAGGATCTAACTTCATAGAGATGTTTTAAATGTCATGGATAATATTTTTGGAAAAAATTATCAGTATTTATGAACATGACATGGTGTTCTTTCACATTGCTCTTCATTATGATTTTTAATTGGATTTGTGATCCACTTTTATATATCTTATACCATTTACTATATATCAAATTTGGTTTCACCTATGTACTTCACATGGATCTTTATATTATGCTTTATGTGTTGTATATGGTTTCATTTAATTTCTCTTATGACTTATTTTCATTATTTCCATGATTGAACATTTATGTCTAAGTTACTTTCTTTCATGGATTTATTTTTTTTAAAGTGATTGTTTTCTACCTGATCTCTATTAAAACTTAGATAATTATTATTGCGACTTGGTTATATAAACCTTGATCCGATTAGTAATATTTCTCTACCATATGATTAGTTAGCAAATAAGATAGCTCATTATACATATATTTTCTGATCTAATTTATATCTCCATTTATTCTTCTATTTTTTTTAACATACTAAGCATACATATGATTGAAACTTGAGATTACATATTGGTTCATAGGTAAGCCTAAGTGTTTAGTCAAACATATCTTTGGATAATTAGCTTCCTTTAGCTAGAGTATAAAGCCTATTCATTTGTATCACTTTTATCACTCAAGCTAGTTACTCCAAATCTATATGGAGGAGGAAACATAAAATCCATAAAAAATTAAAATCCAAATCATTTTAAACAAAATGAAATGATATAAAAGGAAACATACAATTTAAAATGTCAAATCACACTAAAATATGTGATTCATAGAAAATATACTTTTTCTAATTAAAGCTCAAACTCCACAGTTTGCCTCATCATATATTCGAGGTCCATTGGGGTGTGGTAGGCCAATAGATTGGGAATGGAGAATAAAAAAATATTTTAGTGTTACCTACTTTCTCACATTAGTATCCAATAGTCATAGTAGACTAATGAATCTATAAGAGGTCCTAAAGAATGGGGAAAATGTAATGGGAAGGTAGGTCCATTTTAATTTTTTTATTCATATAATCATCATGAGTCGATCTTACAATATCACATGTTTTTATGTACAACTTTGTGTTTATTGTGAAGATGTATCCTTTGTATTTTGATGGTAATTAGACTATCAGTGTCTCTCCTTTGTACTTTGTATGCCTCATGTTTTCTAAGATCCTCTCATAGATGCCTATGTCATGATTTTTACATTTCCTCTTTCATTACAACATTCCAAATATTTCTCCTTGAGAAATATTATTTTGTTAGCTAATCTTTTCCCCCTAGGTTTTCCCTTTGTGAGTTTTAGTGTAAGATTATGAATAGAATGAGGATCTCCTCACAAATTACCATAACAAAATATCTCCTTATTTTTATTCACCTCATTGGTGTCCCCCTTGTGAGTTGAAATGTAAGACCATGGATAAGACCAAGCCATCCTAAAAAATTACCATGTTTAAAACATATTTTAAAATCATTCCCACTATTGTTTCCACCTCATTGGTGTTCCCTTTGTGAGTTATAGTGTTAGACCATGGGTAGGACTAATCCCTCACAAAATATTCTAATACCTAATTACTACTATAACCAAGTCACAATGAAATTACATGCATCAAATTTGAGATAAGTAGTGTTTGATTATGCGTTACACATAATTGACATACTTCTCATCTTGATTTAGTATGTTTTATACTTAATTCATAAGTCTTTCACTTTTATCTTCTTATTTTCTAATTGCATGTATGCTTACAACCATTTTATTGAATTTTTCTTACTTCCTAACTTGAATTAGTGTGATTAATTTAATTTCCTTTTACATTTTGTCTTTCTTTTTATACTTCCCAACTTGATTTAGTATGATTGATTGACTTAATTGTTTTATTTTTATACCATTGGTATTTTGTGTGCCTTAGATTTTATTACAATATTATCATAATTCCCAATGTGATATAGTGTGATTTTTATTTTAATTTGGTACAAATCTTTACATGGTTTGAAAACATTGATTAGCCTTTTTACCATCTTTAATTTATTATATTTATTCATCTTTGTTTTTATATAGTTCCCATCATGATATAATGTGTATTACATTTGTTTTTAGTACTTATGGTTTTCGAAAACATTTTTGTATTTTTATTTTTAACCATGCAGTGTATCACATGATGCTAGAAAGGAAAATATACATCACATATTTCCCATAACATATACAACAAAATCTAAATACATGTGTTAGAAAGGAAATATATCAATGCATCCACATCCAAATCCAAGTATAACTCATGAGATCAATGAAACTATCAACATCAATATATACACATCTTGTGTTTTATACTATACAAAGTACAATAGATATATCTCTAAGGTTGTGCTCCATCCTATTTATCATGTGGCCTAGGCATGCTACCCATCAACCTCTATGACTGACCTCTCTAAATAGTACATTGTAAAAAGGTAGTTTGAAATCTCAAACCAATAACTTGTCAATGTATATTTGCCACTTTGGCCTGTACCTTTCTTAGTTGGATGGAAATTTCCATTTGTACATATCACTTCTATGTTAGGGCTTGTCAGGCCTATTCATCTCTACTTCCAAACCTTGCTAGTGGTTGTAACCTATCACCACATGCCTATAGATACATTGTGGCCTCTCCAACTAGTTTAAACTAGCTTGCTTAGGCTAAGGTAGATGGAATCACATGATCATATAATGTGTTAGGGTCATATGGTGCCAACACCCTATCCAAAATGTCACGATGTGAAACCATAACCAAGGTTCCCCATCTAATGTCCTCTATTGTAGGATCTACAAAATAAAAATAGATAGACACCATATCTCATATGTGTGTGTGTGTGTGTGTGTGTGTGTGTGTGTGTGTGTGTGTGTGTGTGTGTGTGTGTGTGTGTGTGTGTGTGTGTGTGTGTGTACAAAATAAAAATATATCATAATTAAAAACTTAACTAGCATTTTATATCAAAAATGTAAATCAAATTAAAATATTTCTCACTAGTGTTGGTGTCATTGATCATAGTCTCACCATCTACTCACCCATGGAGCACCTCCTCCATCATCTAACTCTACACCAATGAAAATCTAAGAGTCACCAACCAATCCCTCTATGGTCCTCTCCTTGGTGGTCTCTCTATGGATAAATTATGTTTTAGAGCTACTATTGGATCCCCCTATGTGACATCTAGCATCTATACCTCCTCTTAGTTAAAATGTCTCTATCTTTGATGAACGCATAATGGTCATTATTGCCTCTACTATGGCACCTATTTTGCTCCTCTATATCCTACATCCACATACATATCATCTCCTCCTCCTAGCCCTACTACCTCCTACTATGGTGCTTAACTAGACTATGGTCTAGCATGTTGAGGCCTAATCACCGATATCTCCATAGGTACCCATACACCTCTCCCTCTCACCTCTCTATCATGTCATGCCTAATACATAGAAACTACTAGTAGAGTTGTCAGATGGGGAAGTCCCAACCATCTAGGTATGTGATCCACTAGATGAGGCTCTACTCATAAAGTGTAGTGGTTTATGATATGCACATGTGTCAATCCTATAGCAATAGTACACCAACTAGTCCATATGATAATTATTTGATTGTAGGGATGTCACACTATCTATCTTCCCTTGTGTGATAGTCTACAATGTTGGAACATGGGGCATGACTTATGATACATGGTCCTACTTCCATCTCATGACTTGAGGAAACCTATTATCAATTGCATGGTAAACCCAACCGACTAATACATAAGGAAAATCTCATATATCCATGTGCTCAAGATTATCACTGGTCCTATTATCATTCACCCATTGGACATAATCCCATATATATCATGCATGAACTAGATCTAGATGATCGAACCAAAATAATGAATCCCTCCCTAATCCAATATGAACTACCACAATTCTATTGTATAAAATAGTACCTTGCCATTTGATTTGTGACATAACACTTGTGTTGTCACAAGTCCTATCATTTCCTTCTGAATGTCTAGAATGGATGCAATATATGCATTGAACAAGTTTACCTATAATTTGGGGTAGATCCTATCTAATCTTATATCCCACTGGGCTAAGGTTTGTCTCTCATCATTTAGCTCTAGTGTAATAGTGATAATCAATATCCTACCTATTCAAAGTCCAAGGAATGCATGGACGTCTTCCAGAGTAATCACCATGTCAATGGTGTACCCCTCCACATCCCATCAAAAAGTGTTAGTAAACTATTCCAATTCTCCTAGGAACATGATAATGAGATCAATACTTAGAGGTATTTGTCTCATATCCATAATTCCACTAAAGCCCAAAGTGACCAATCAAGCTCTATCCATGTCAACCAATTACTCTAATAAATATAGTAACCATGATGCATCAACTAGGCACCAAAATCTTTGGCATATATATAAAATATCAAATGACATAGGACATATTATATCTTGATGTCATAATAACTAAAATATATTCTTAAAAATTTACAAATTAATTACTTCATCAGCTTGTTTGATTTAGTTTCTTATGTTTTCTTATTTTTCTACACCATCAACCCATTTGATACCATATTGACCCTTTTACAGTCATGTTATACTACCTTATCTCACTAGTACTTACTCAACCCTTTCTTTTTAAACTGTATTATCCTATTTGATACTAATTTGACCTTTTCCTAGCTTTAACATACTAAATCACCCCTTTGATATGCAGTTGACCCCATTTATCAAACTAAATCAGCCATATATTACCAACTACATTAGCCAGAGGGTACTATGTAAGCCATATTCCCATTCCAAACTATGTTATCCTACTATTATATAATCAACTAACTTCAACAATCGTATTTCCGCTCACTGTTACATATTAGGCCCCCTATTTCCCTCTTGCCTTATAAATTGAGTCAACCAAGTCAACTATGTTCTTTGTTTGTAGTGACTTGTTAACCATTTACCATAAATGCCTTAGGCATTTATTGGTTTGATTTTTTCCTATCGAATACCCTATTCTACCCCTAGTCTTCCTAAAACTTTACTAGGGTTAGTTTCAGTATATAGATTTTTCATATCATTCAATTTTTTATATTTAGCTCAAATTTGAAATAAAATTGCTCAAATTTTTGAAATTCATGTTTTCTTACCTGTGTTGCACTCACTAAAACCACTACACATCCTCCCTATCATGGCTATCATCTCCTCACCATGGTTGCTCTCTAGGCTCAAACTAGGTCTCTTAGAGCACTATTCAAAATAGCAAATGAATTATATTTCACCCTATTTATATTTACTATTCAAAATTATTAACCTATCAAATATTTACCACTAGATTCTATTTTTTAGCCATGTATTTATTTCTACTAGCCATTTTTCCAAACTGTAAGATGTTCTAGAATCCTAATTTTGTAGAGAATATTTTCACATATTACATGTCTATTTTGAAAAAAAAATCAAATTCTCACTCTTTTTTGTTAAATTCTATAGGTTCACCTATGTTCCTTATATTAGATACCTTCACATTTATTTCACTTCATTTCTTATATACAACATTAAGGTAACTAAAGGTATGTGTTTTTTAATTTTTTCCTTTCTTTATCTTATTTGCTTCTTACTAAAATTTATTCAACTTCAATATTTTGTGTTGTTATGTTATTTTCCCGAAGAACCATCCCCTATTACACCTACTTGACATGTGATGAACTACAAGTTGGGCATATGTATACACATAATATTTTCAAACTTTATCATTTACTGATGCTTTCTCTCTTGTAGGAACCTATCAAGTCTCAATCTCTCTAAGTGCACACCTTAAAGGGTGCACTAAAAATGGGTGGATAGACCATTGGTACTTCATTGGATTGTTGTCCCATATACCCCCAATTTCTCTCTACATAACCTTATCTTATACACTTCCCTAAGCCTTGCATCTTCTCTTGCACACTCCTCCAATAAATTCACCACCTTACTTACCCATTTCCTAAACCCAAAAACTCCCTTTTGATAGTTTATAACACATTATCATCTTGGACCCACATTGTATTTAATTTTTGTTAAAAGCACATTATGGGTCTAGGTTGGCTTTGGCTGACCTAGATTGGGACCTAACTTATTTTTATCAAATAAAAATATAGATTTGAATTATGTCAACCCTATCAGCTAAAATTTTAGAAAGGTTTAAGGTTAGATTCATCTATATATACACATCAATTTGTGTCATTTAGAATAGAAGAGAAGAATAATAGTATTATATTGTTCATTTACTTATCCACCATTCTACTTGAGAAACATTACTTAAGGTTTCAATAATTCATATGGAGATATAAATCTTGTCTTTTGGAGAAGTATTTTGGATGCATAGAGAACTTGTGTAGCCTAGAGTTAACTTATCCTTGTTATCCTTACATACCACAACAATATTTTGTGAATCACCTTGGCTAAGGGATATATTGAGGCTCAATGAGTTCATATTCAAAGGTAAGTATTCCTAACTTTGTTCCTCCTTTGTAAGAGTATATATATTATAATTTTTACTTCTCTCTCATGCATTAGGATTTCTTATACATCAATGTGAGTATAGAAATTCTATTCATGTTTATTACCCCCACTTTATGCCACAAGATTTGGTGATCACTATATTAGATTTTATTTTAATTTAAATTTACTTTGTGAATACAAAAACATAGGACCTAACTAGGGTTATTGCATAGTGTTGCTTGACTAGATGTTTTTGGAACCCTCTCTAGTGATGTTATTATGGTAAGGGATCCCTTGGTTAGGTCTAGCACACCCATCTTGGTCATGACCCCAAATATATAATGTATCAATAATCAAAAGTGTAAGGAGCATTTATCTTCTCTAAACTAGGATTGATTAATAGGTCAGCCGCATTTTCCTTTGTATACACCTTCGAATTTTGGACGACATGTTACTAAGCACCTTACAAGTCTATCAAGATAGAAAATTTTACATTTATATCCCAAAAAGGTTGAAATTCTTAAATAATAGCAACAAATATATCTATAGATAAGCCTCTTAGTTCTATACTAGAGATGTCATCCTTTAAACAAGATGGCCCAACATGAGCAAATTTTAACATAAACTAAGATAGTATGATATATAAAAACTATCCATATACAATACATTTTGGGATAACATGTTTGTCTACTATCTTTTATTCTAGTTATAAAAACAAAATAATCAATATTTACAATTGATTTGTGTATAAAAACATTAATATCAAAGCTTGATATGTTACACCCAACCAACACATCAGGTTCTAACTGGTGAAGTTTAATCATTAAATGATTCAATAAGGTCCTTTCACCAATTCAGAAAATATAGTGATCTTTCATCAACTATTCATAAGATAAAACATGTCTCCATTATATGATGGGAAGTATATCTAGTCAATGTCTTTAGAATCATTGCATATTTAATAAGATTATTTTAGTAATTCAAAACCCATATTTTTATAAACCTTTAAATAAACATTTTTAAATTTTTAGGGTAAATGTCTACAAAAATAATAGACCTAATCTGATAACTCAAGATATTTGAACCATCTTTTACATTTTTGTTTACAACATCACTTTTAAATGCCATGGAAAATATGAATCCATCAAGCTTACATAAAATTAATAAGAGAAAGGTATACTAGGATTGTTCCACTCTACCTTTGGCATTGGGTAATAATCATAAAAATATTGATAGACCTTTTTACTTCTTAATAAAACATACCTTTTACAATATGTTTTTTCGACAAAGCAATCCAATAAAACAATGTCTCGATTAAAGAATGCACAAGAACATAGACAGAACAAAAAAATCCTAAGCGAGCAAGCATCATACCAAACATAATTTCCTCAAAGTGATGTTAAACAACATTAAAAATATAATCCTTGGAAACTAAATAACTAATTATGAACTTAACTCTGTATTTTATGATTTGATATATCAAAGAATGGAGACTACAAGTATGAGACTAAATATTTATGTTATTTCATTAAAACTATCTAGTAGAGTGTGGTATTTATCAAAGTGAATTGAAATAGGAGGATTATATTTATAATGTTTTTTAAGGCAAATTTACATATGTGTTACTTATAAGAGAACAAGGGTTTAAGATAAACTATGTGTGTATACCTTATTTTCATAACACATTACAAAAACTTACATAAGACCTATACAATAGGTTTTCAAGAATTGTGAAGGATTGATAAGGGTGATTACATTGAATGTAAACACCATGGTCAATTATAATGAATAATTAAATTATTTAAGGCCCTCATATAAGACTAAATGCTCTTAAAACTTTGCACTGTGAAAGTCATGGTTTGAAGTTGGTTTGAAGAGAATAAAGGAAATATATAATTTGAGAAGTTATAGTATAGGTAGACAAAAAAAATTAAGTCTTGATAAGTTTGGATAGTCTCACAAATTCCATTTAAGCAATTTAGAGCCCTCTCGAGCTTGCTCAGAACCCTGTAAACACTAATTTAGGGTTAAATCTTACAAAGAGGAATATCTTTTGTTTGCACTAATGAAAATTAAAAAAAAATTGTAGTATGAAGGATCTTAGGATCATGAATAATATTTTCAAGGTTGAAGAATAGTACAATGTCTATACATGTACTTATATGTGACTATGTGAAAAAAGAAGCCTAGAGACCTATTTAGGTCTTGGCATGAATTGGAAAAGGTAATTATGAGTGGAGTTCATAAGAAAAACTTTATGGAGAGTTGAAACATGCTATAGGGTGTCATGTAATGTTTATAGTTACTAAATATTGTGTCATACTTGATCGTACTATGCATAATAGTAAGGAAAAAGGCTACAAGGAGAATACAAAAGTGGGTAGAGATGTTTGAAGGTTACTAAGGTTTCAATTAAGTAAAATTTTAATTGAAACTAATGTTTTAATATATTTAGGGTAATTTAATTTTTAGATATTATGTATAATCCATATTCTAAGATTTTAGTGATTTCGTATAGTGAAGACTAGTGTAAGAATGAGATTGCAGGAAAATGAGTAAGAAGTTAAATGGGAGGAATTGAATGGTTGATTTGATAGGTTTAAAGGTTATAAAGGCAAATTAAATGGCATTAATTATCCTATCCAATAGATATTTTAAGGGGAAGACATCAAACCAACAATGACAATTGACCAAAGAAGGGAAGATTGAGTAAATTGAATGCATGAGTGTTAGAGTTTGTAGGTGTCAGAGTTGGGTTAGCAAAGGATAAAATTGTTTACCAATATAATTTGGTATTATAGTAGTATCAAGTTTATAGGATAAGATCAAAATAGTCTTAAATCACAAAGTACATGTTTAGTTTGTTTTCCATTTGAGTTTTTGTTATGTTGACAAGATAGTATGAAGTACAAATCAAGGTTGAGATTGGTAGATAGCCCTAAAGCCAGTCAATGATTGTTGATAGAAATAGAGAGATATTGGAAAGTGAAAAAGAGATAAAGATTTTTCCTAGTGAAAGGATAAGAGAGAGATAGAGAAGATAGACCTAGGTGAAGTCATAGAGAATGAGAGAGACCCAAGTAAGAAGTCATGAGTGGAAAGTGGAGGAGGTTTGTCAAAGAGTCATAGGCCAAAATGAGACCAAGAGATTGAGAGACATCTTAGATAAGATGAAGATAGAGATAATAAAGAAAAAATAGGGTAAGGTTGAGAAGAGATACCATAAATATAAGATGGTTTAGGATGACACCAAGAAGAGAGACATGGAAAAAGAAATGTAAGAGGTGAGCCAAAAGTTAGATGATTTGTTGATTGTAACACAATAATTGAGAGAAAGTGATAACCCTATTTTGTAAAGGGTCATGAGGAAGAAGCTAATTAAGTGGATAATAAGGAAACAAATAAATAAAATAAAGGTGCAAGCCATGAGAGAGTAAAAAAGGTAGAAATGGTTGCTATGTAAAAAACTTAATAAAGAGGTGTAAAACCTTTGGTCAAGTGAACAAAAAAGTGAGGAAGTGGATGAAGATAAGAAATAACTTGAGGAGGATGTGATCTAACTAGATAGTGGGAATGACAAAGAAGAAGTTCATCTTGAGGGCCTCATTGAAGGCTTGTAAAATGAGATGCAATTGATGAACAAAGGTATGAAATTTATTACACATTTGCATATGAGAGTTTTGGATAGTTAAAAGAAAATTTGGAAGCCCTGGAGAGAGGATTACATGGTGAACTGGTGTAAAAGGAAGAGAAAATGCAGGTTATAGTAGTTGAGCATCACATGAATGAGGACATAGAGCATGGAGAAGAAGCAATGAAGGTAATAGTGCTATAGATTAAAGTAGCTAACATGGGATTTCCATTGTTGTTATTGGAAGCATGCAGGTGATGATAATTAAAGAAGATATTACAAGTACAATAGTAGTGTTTTGAGGCATGATCACACCATATGATAGAGGTAAAGAAACAAGAGACAGTGCACATTAAGTGCAACATGGTGAAAGAAAGAATTGTAAATAAGAAATAATAATAGTCTTTGATCGAGGTAATCATGAAAATAGAGAGGATTAGTCAAATCATGAAGGATAAATAGAAGCAATGGATGATCCAAGAGATAAGAATTAGAAGACATAGAAGAAAAATTACAATAGTTAATCATTTCTTCCCTAGGAGTATGATGCAGGAGCATCAACCAAGTCAGTGTATCTCAGTATGTTTTGTTTTAATTTGGATTAAATTGATGTTATAATTCTTGTAAATACCCAAGAAGGGTGATTAATTCATTAGGCGGTTCTATGGTTGGGTGTTTTTGGCTTGGGAGAGTTTCCCACCAAAACCCCATTTCAAATATTTGAATTATGTTAGTGTCTTTTGGTGTGTTGTCAAGAAATTTATGTTAAGTAAATGTGGTTATAGGGTCTTGAATTAGTCTAGGCTAGTTCAGTAAGGTTATTTATGTACATAAGGTGGTATAAAGTAATAAATGTGAATGTAAAGCCTTTTTAAGGTAGTTGCCAAGAAAGTTAGTTATGTAAAGAAATTAGTTTCTTATGTTTGTAACAAGTTTTGGATTACAATAGATAGTATCATTATAGGAGAGAGTTATAAGGAAGTTAGGGAGTCAGTTTTGGAGTTTAGATAGGTAGATCTATGCAATAAATCAAAGTTTATGGCAAAAATTTTGTACTCTATCCTAAAGGACAAAGACGATCATGTAAAGAGAGTGGATATATGAATGATAACATATATATATATATATATATATATATATATATATATATATATATATATATATATATATATATATATATATATATGTATGTATATATATATATATGTATGTATGTATATATATATATATATGTATGTATGTATATATATATATATATATATATGTATATATATATATATATATATATATATATATATACATATATATATATATATATATATATGTATATATATATATATATATATATATATATATATATACATATATATATATATATATATATATATATACATATATATATATATATATATACATACATACATATATATATATATATATATACATATATATATATATATATAGATATATATACATACATATATATATATATATACATATATATGTATATATATCTATATATATATATATGTATATATATATATATATATATATATATATATATATATATATATATATATATATATATATATATATATATATATATATATATTTGTATGAATCACATTTATGTGTATGTGTTTATTATGTTATAAATCTTGAAGTCCTTAACTTTATATTTTGTGATTTGATATAGCAAAGAATGGAGACTATAGGTCTAAGACTAAATCTTTGTGTTAGTTCATTAAAACTATCTGATGGAGTGTGGTATGTATAAAAGTGAATTAAAAGAGGAGGATTATATTTGAAAGTTTTTTAAGGCATATTTACATCTATGTTACTCCTAAGAGAGCCAGGGTTTAAGATAAATTATGTGCGTATACCTTATTTTCATAACATAGCACAAAAACTTGCGTAAGACTTATGGAATAGGTTTTCAGGCATGATGGAGGTTTGAGAAGGTTGAGTACATTTAAGTTAAACATCATGGTTGATTAGAACCAATGAGGAAACTATTCAAGAGATTTAAGTAAGACTAAATTCTCTTAAAACTCTATAATGTTCGGTTACATGCAAACTATGTTATTAAAATCACTATGAAAGTCATGGTTTGAATATGTTTTGAATAAAATCAAGGAAATATAAGCTTTGAAAATTTATAGGATATGCAGACAGACCTTTTTCCATTTAAGCAATTTAGATCCATCATAGGCTTGCTTAAAACCCTGTAAACCCTAGTTTAGGGTTAAAACTTAAAAAGAGGAGTATATTTTATTTACACTAATGAAAAATAAAAAAAATCTAGTATGAAGGATCTTGGCATCATGAAGAATATTTTTAAGGTTTAAGAATTGTATGACATCTTTACGTGTACTTATATGTGACTATGTGAAATAAAGAAGCCTAGAGACCTAATTAATTCTTGGCATCAATTAGAAAAGGTACTTAGGAGTGGAGTTTTCAAGTGAAATTTCATGGAGAATTGAAACATTATAGAGGGTATTATATAATGGGTCTAGTTATTGAATATTGTGTTGTACTTGATTGTACTATGCAAAATAGTAAGAAAAAAGGCTACAAGGAGAATACAAAAGTGAGTAGACATGCTTGAAAGTTATTGTGGTTGAAAGTAAAATTTGTGTTGAAACTAATGTTTTAATCTCTAGAGGGGACTTTAATTTTGAGATATTTTGTATGAGTCCTTATTCCAAGATTGTAGTGATTTGGTATAGCAAAGACTAGTGTAAGAATGATATTACAAGAAAATGAGTAAGAAGGTGAACGAGAGGAATTGAATGGTTGACTTGAGAGTTTCAAAGGTTCTAAAGGTAGAGTAGATGACATCAATAAGCCTATCAATGAGATCTTGTAAGGGGAGGACATCAAACCAATAGTGAGAATTGACTAAAGAAGGGAAGACTGAGTAAATTGAATGCATGAGTATTGGAGTTTCTAGGTGTCAAAGGTTGGTTAGTAGAGGATGAAAATGTTTATTTGAAACAAATATCTTGAGTAATAATCTGAATTTTTTCATTTTAATGTCCTTAGGAGATTCTACATTCACTTCAAATTTGCACCAACTCAACTAATTTCAACAATGAATTTGATCATCACATGTGACCAAATGGCTGACAAACTTAAACCCTCAAAAATTAGATAAGTGCAAGAATCCAGTGTCATTGGTTTACCCATATTGAACATGGGAACACTAAATCAAAACATCAAACATATTACTTGAGAAGAACTTGTAGGGTAGGCAACTTTGTAAATTAAAAGCTAAGTTTGTAAAAACCCTTGTAAGAACAAAATAACACAACAATATTAGAAAGATTTGAATTCTTAATGCATGTCTAATAAAATATAAGAAATCATGGTTAGTAAATATGTATGCATGTGTTTTAAAATGTGGGAAGGAGACACAACCATATTATCAAAATTGTGTTATGTAGTTTCTTTCATATTAACTCACCTTTAAAAAGTTGAATTCCTACCTTTGTAAAGTGATTTTGAGGCTCCATTTTTATGGACATTTCTCATCACACTAAGATTTAAGTTGTAAATCTGGTAAGTATACAACCTACAAGTATAAACCAATGGACATGTGACTTCTCACAAACAGTTCTTTCTTACAAGGTATAAATGTCATAAAATTTTAATGTTATCACATCATAATATTATTGTTTTGGTTCTTCTTTGAAAGTTTTCATACATCTAATCTATTTTTTTTAATTCCAAGCCACTACTATGATCTTTTAATTTGTTCATTGTAGGAGGAAAAATTCCCCTAGAGCATAGAACATATATTTGTAAATTTCTTTATTTCTCTCAAATTTTTTAAAAAATAATAATTACTAATCTAAAAAATATTAAATGAAATATTACCTTATAATATGAAAGGGTGTTGTTTCAATCTTCAAATTTCATAAATAGGCCAAAAACTTTTGACCATTTCAATTGTAAAACATGGTTATATGTGCAAAGCTTCTGTATAGCATAGGTATAGGAAACAAGACCTACTCATGTGATTGAGATAAGGCAAACCATGTATACATGATGAAGTTGTTGAATGATTTATTTTGAAAAATGTGGGAGGCTTATATAATTTCTTGGTAAATAACCTGTATAAAAAGAAAAGATAGATCAGTCTTAATCATAGACAATTGCACAACACAAACATTAGTACAAATTGAACTTAGTCTATTTATTAACAACATTTTCATGGCAATGACTAGACATTCATAGAGATAAATGCTTATTACTAACTAATTTGGTTAAATTTTTAATTTTACCAATACTTAAATCCTTTATAGCATCATATCTACTTTTGCATGTGTATGCAATACTTTTTAGTTATGTCTGTAACTCTTTCTTTTTAGGGGACCAAAACCAACAATGTTATTGTTATAAAATTCATGAATAGGTGATCTTCTTTAAATTTGAATGCAAATTTTATTTGACCATAACTAAAGTATTAAATCCATAAAATCCAAATTTCAAGTCACAAATAAATAATGGTGTATGATTGCATTACTAGGTTAGAAAAATGTAGGATGTGATTAGGTATAGCCTCTATAAGATTTGGAAAATGATATATATATATATTTTAATAATAGTATTAAAGCAATATCTAATTAATGTGATGTTGATGCTTAAAAAAATTATATTTTAAATTATTCTTTATATGCTTTTAAATAAAACAACAAAATTTAAATGGATATAACTTTTGAGTTACACATACTTAAAAAATATTTTAGTAATTAGGTCTTGAGATGATAAAGTAATAAAAGATCTCATGTATAGATTGAATAAATGTTATTTGAACTATTGAATTGGTTAGTGGTTCAATGTCATTGCATTACAAAGCTAAACAGTTGTTTGAAACATAGTCACTTCTACATAAAATACCATTTGATTGTAAATTTAATTAATAATTTGTATTTTGTTTGTGTATTATATAAATAGAAAATAAAATATTGGTTTTATGAATGTATATTTGAGTTTCATCAAAAGCTAAGTTCCATCGACAAATTTAAATAAGCTTAAGAAAAATACAAATGCAAGCTACTAGGTTGATGTGCTAGCATATTTTTAAGACATGTTATTTGATTTAATATGAACACAAAAAAGATTATGATTTTTCAAATTTGCATAATAAGTACAACTAGAAATGACAAAAAGGAAAATAGAAATTCAGATTTTAGATTGACCACGGTCCTTCTTATTGACACATTTCAACATGCCATAACTAACTAGTTATTTTTTATCAGAACATATACATATAATTTATTTTTCTATATAACAATAGGAGAGTAAAGCAGTTGACAAAGTCTGCAAAGAAACATACCTTGAATAGGTACTTAACATTATGGGGTTGAAGAATAGTAAATAGAGTGTTTTTAGTTAGATTACTTGTTCTATACAACAAAATGAATAAATATTTAAACATCGAAGATTAGTGACACTTGCAGTAAAAAAAATGAAGGTAGAAAAATAAGTCATATAAACTAAGAGATATAGAAAATGTAGAATTATAGGCTGGTCACTAATGTGGGAATCTTAAAAGCAAGACAAAAGTATGGTTTTGTGAATAACCAAGAGTAGCACTTAACATTATGGTATCAAAAAGTATTTATTGGAATGTTTTTCTTTTTGGTTAAAGTATAACTTAGCTTACAAAAATTAAATAAATATTATGTCAAAGTTCTCATGATGTTTTGTGACTTTAAGCCTAGTTCTTAATTGCTCAATACAAAAAGGAAGCTAGTGAAAAAGAAGGGTTATGAACAATAAATTTTAAAAATAGAAAACATATTAGTTTTGAAAAAATGGACCTTCAATTTTATAGTCTGCAAAAAATCACAGAGAAATTAAAAAAAATCCCTAAGATGTTTGTTAATGATTTATGTACAGTGAAAAAAAAATAGTGAAAGTATTGATGAAATGTAAAGTTTGTATAGTATCTCTTCTGCATGCTTAATAAGAATGAAGTTAAAATGAGACATATGATGAAAAAATTAGGATAAAAAATGGGCAGTATGATAACATACTATGAGATAAAGTAAAATAAATAAAAAACACAATAAAAAAAAGAATTATACCAAGAAAAAATCAAATCCTCGAGTAACAAAATACCTCGCAAAAACTACACAAAGTGCAAAGATATAGTACATTCCCATAACTCTAAAAAAATTAGTAAAACTTATATGAATTATGTTCTACCAATCACTAAATCAATTTTGAACAAGGTATCCTACCCTAATCTACAAATCAAGAGAGGCATTTGTTAATTTGATGAGAATAATATGCTACAAACCCTAAGTAGCTTATTTCACTCTAGAAAAAAGTTAAACCAGCCTTTATTATTATTTTAATTACTTACAAAACTATTATTCAACTCCACCCTTATTGTATTACCAATATCTCTGTGTAAAAAACATAGTCATAGGATAAAATTCCTACCAAGTAGAATACCAAACTTAGTCCATGAACTTTTCAATCGATTTATTTACTCTTAGCAAGTAAAACCCAATAATATTAAGTAAATTTTAAACATAATCCAAATATAAATAATGGGAGGTCATAGATATAATCTTGATTACTGCCAAAAACCTTAATATCTTTTTTGATGTTTCATCCTCAACACAAATAAAAAATAGTAAAGGAATCGATGAACTGTAAATCCCCAATAGTATTTCCTATACATGCCTAGAAACAAGGAAATTAAAATGAATGACACTAATTGTCTTTATTCTAAACCTATGTAAAACCCATATTTGCATTGAATCCACATTCAATTCCAAGTAATCTATTAGGTTTCCAATTCTCCTACTAACTTTGGTGACGAGATAAATCATGTTTTTTAATGCTACTGACAAATGCATTTAGTAATGTGCATTAAACATGCCATAAAAATTGAAAAATTCAAAATCCCATGATTTTCGATCAAAATATTCTCTGCAATTAATGATTCTTTGAACAAAGAGATCCACCCATAACATAATTTTTTTATCCAATCAAAATGCAAATTTATATAGCCCGTTAAACACTTTGTACCTTTCCCTCTAAAGGTTTTACTTTTTTCTAGACAAAAAATAAGGAGATCTGATTGGCTGACCATCCAACCAATAATTTTACATTAAAGCAAATCAATTCCAATAATCTTCCTTTTAGGACCAAAAAAAACTAACAAAAGGTAGTACATAATGTGATAAATCTTAAGTATTTTTAGTTGGGCAAAGTTATCATTTGGTTTATGACTGTTAATCAAAATAAATTTCATGTCATATGGCTACATATTCTCATCAATCCATTTTTCATTTAGCGTCAAAATAATTTTTTAAAAATATATACATACATATATATACTTAGTAACAATTGCATATTGTATGTCTAGTCCTGTATGTTTTTTTGGCACTATGAAATTATATATGTCCAAGCTTGATCCATGTACTAGTTCTATACAACTTTTGTGAGGATTAATCAGGCACAAATTTTACGTTGGTAATTGCCTCACCTTTGGAATGTAGCATCATATTGTAGATCGAGCAAAAAAAAAAGTGTATAGTGTTTGAAAATTATGATACTAACATCCTACAAGAATAAAACAATGAATTGGTACATTAGTATGGTTCCATGTGAAGTTTTTTTTTTCAAGTTTTGAGTGTCATGATTAGTTAGAAAATGACAACATTATCTATATCTAAATAGCATTAGTAAATATAAAAGCTATTAATATTATTTAACAAGAGTAAAATTAATGTCAAATGGTTGAAGCATGGTATGTTTTTTATTGATCTCAATCAAATTCTTGTCACAATTGGTGGTAAATGAATGTATCTATTTTATAGATATAGCTATTTGAACTAAGTTGTAGACAATGAAAATTGCCTTAGTTATGAATTGAAAAAGTACTTAGATGTAATAGTGATCATGATTTCAATAATCAAATAAACCCACTAGCAATAACATGGATAATGTCTTGTTAAAGTTCGCATAACTTAAAGCAAGGCTATCGCATAGTTATGCACTTATGACAAGTCTACAACAATAAATAGAGTTCATAGTGTTATTTTATTTTGCTAATACCTTTGCAGAGAACTAGTTTGAAAATTAGATAAAGAAAAAGATATATTTGAATACTTGTAATAATTAGTGATATAGAATTGATTTATAAAAACTAGAAATTAAGCCATGAGTTAGATGTAAATAGTGTAAATGTAGTGCAGTTAAATGATATTATTTAAAATAGATCAAATGATTATATATATATATATATATATATATATATATATATATATAATGGCCACAATTAACTTTTAATGATTTGAATCATAATTTTGACTATGTTGTATATTCCTATTGTGCATCTACTTGTGTCCCTATAATAAAAGTGTTAAAGATTTAGCCTTTTTAACCTATAACAAAATTCTAATGTAATATTGTTAGTTGTCAAAAATTCACAGAATTAGTAGTAGTTGTTATTATTATTATTATTATTATTATTATTATTATTATTATTATTGTTCAAAATTTAAAAAAAAAAAAAAAAAATTGAAGTCCATTGACAATAAACTAGAGGACCATGAGCAGTTCAAACCAATTATTTTTCCTTATAACAATAGTAACCATTGGTTTGATATTGGTTCATTACATAGGTTTTTAGTATTTCTCTTTTAATACTGGGAGGATTTTACAAAGAAGATAGAAAAAAAAAAGGAATTAACACATATGCAATGATCAACATGCAGATAATTTGTTGTCATATGTAGCATAATCAATTTTGTATATTATAATTTATTGAAACCACTAGAAAATAAAAATATACCTTTGTGATTTCCATAAGTAGAAATTGTAGAGAATAGAGATTATATAATTAAATTTATATAGAATTAGTTGATAACTATTGATTTTTTTTTGTTTATGTTGATTTTTCCATTGATAAATAAATAAAATACACAACATATAACCTATAGGGAAGAATAACAAATTATACAATTATTGTATTTGATTTGTCTTTTTGCAATATGTCAAGCCATTTAAACATTTGAACTATGAAATGAACAAGGAAAAACAATTTCATTGACATTTTTTGTAAGGATCCATCATAATGTAAATCATTTTGAAATAGAAATGTTGAAGCAAAGAAAAGAGTTTTAATAATTAGTAAGAGTTTAAAGCATACATAGGAGTGAAGATTGTTCGAAACTCAAAGAATTGTTAAATATATTTTTAAAAATAAATTTATAAAACAATATTTTTTAAAATATTTTGAAAAGGCAATAAATTTATGAACCGTTGAATACAAGAACATGACAATAAAATACTGAATATGATAATGCAAAAGATAGGTTTTTTTTTGCCAAAGAGATTTGTTATGAATGTAAAAAAACATGAAAATAGTTGTAATAAATAAATTGAAACAAGCAATAGAAATTATATGATAATATAGATCAATTGTTTTTGTCTTTAGTATATTTTCATACTCATGTCAATAGAAATGTTTTATGCAACATCTTAATATCTAGTAATCTAGTAATCATAAATATAGCTAGTGATATCAACATCAAATAAGTCTACAGTAATGTTGTAGATGACATAAATAGAAAAATTAGCCATTATAAGTATCAAATAGTCATTATGTTATGCATCCAAAGAGTTCTGCTATCCTAAATCCAAATAAGAGAAAAAGAAATGAGAAAAAATATCTATTAGTAGAATTAATAAATAGATATTTCAAATTAAAAGGCATATATGCAAGACAAGAGCATAAGAAAATTATTGATTTAGATTCATGATTTATTCTTGTTTGATAGTATAAACTGTACTATCCATTAAAAATATGACTTTGCTAATTAGTTCTAATTTTGAAATGCAAAGATAGTTGGTTAAATGTCATGTCTATATTGTTTAAATGATGTCGTTATTAGTATTGGTATCAAGGTCTAAAGTAGAGGTTTTTCCAGCATGCACTCAAACTTTATATATTTTGTATGGATATTACATGCTAATGAATGAATGAAGGAATTCCTTGAATTCGATGGGCATCTTGGATGATGAAAAGAATCATCACACTCAAGATCTATTTCCAAAATTTTATGTTGATAGGAATTACATATACGTTGAAAGGGAGTTGCATAAATGTTTTTTTTGACTTCAATGTTCCCATGACCTATATATCCTAGTATTACTTAATTATTCCCTTTAAACATATTTGAGGAAAAAAATAATAATTACATTTTTTTTTGGGCTGGTTATCAAAAAAAAAATAAAAAAGGAAAAAATATAGAAAAGTCACTTGCCTCAATATTCATTGCAATGATTGTTTACAAATATCTCTTAGTGGATGTGTCAAATAATGGCTCAATAAATGAGGCAAAGTTCACCAATAATGATTGAGAAACTTTTGTCCCTTTGTGCATGATGTTTTTGAAAATGTATATTGGTTATTTGCAAGAGATGATCTGATCTTGTATTGCATGGTAGTTGAATCTAGAAGCAAATAGTTATAATTAATTTGTAAACAAATAAAAGTGCAATGTAATAAAGATCAATTTACAAATCATCATGAAATTATAATTACAATGTTGTGTTATGTTTCACCATCCTTAATATGCAAGTTAAACTATGTACTTGTTTGTTGGCAACTTGTTATTAAAGATCCAAATGAGCCTACTGCAAACAAATAATCTGAAATTAGAATATCAATAATTTCACAATCAGGGGTAAGTTTACATTTTTTACAAACCATGGGTATGTTTTTCATGGTTGAATTTTTGGTTAACATAATACAAATTCTAGCATATCCTCTTTCATATTTTATTTTCTCCTTATTATGAAGTCAGAAACATGAATACTTTTGCTTGTAGTTATGTATGATTTAAATTTTTGAATTAATATATTACTAATGTTGATTTTTACTATCATTTATTCATGAACATTAACTAAATCAATGTGTAGTATCTCCACCTTGATTGAAGAAGATGGATTCGTAACATGAGTATGACCATAAACCATTAAAATATCCCCTAAAAACATAATAATATATTTGCCAGCATAAATGTCCAATATTGTGCGCAAAGATGTTTATGTCTGAGTACTGAAAGAAAAGAGAAAAAAGGTTTTCTTTTAAAACATAGTGACAAGGTAATAACTAAAAAGTTAGTTTAGTTTTTTTTTTTTTTTTTAAAGGAGTATTGGGAAAGCAATAATGAGAAAAGACAAATGATTTAAGAGCCACCATTTTTGTAATTCTTGTTTAGGAGATTTTGTCTAGCTAGTGATAGATAAAGTTTTTTCTTCTTGTTGAATGCATTCTTCATTGTTAAGAATATCTGGTATTAAATCCATGTTTTCCATTTTGTTCTTATGCTGAAATAGAATGCCTTTTTAATAGTTTTTTTCAATGCATAAATTTTGTTAACGGAAAGGCTATGAACATATCCATATACAATTTTATAGTACTAAAGCGATCAAACATATGAAATAACATGTTTAATTTTTAGTTTGATTTATAGATAAATGCAACAAACATTAAGTATAAATTTTTATACACATAAAATACTATGAACAAGAAAGGACATAATGCCTGAGTTCTAATGTAGTGACATATATTATAACTTGATTTATTTTAAATGCATATGATTAAGTACTATTATCTTTGAATAGATAAATGGCATTATGATCAATCCAATATGTTTCTACTATTATTATCTTAACATGTTCTTTTTTACTATTGTACCAAACATGGTTGATGATTCTACTTGCATTGTGCTCATATCTATGTGGTAGGAAAAGCATATTAGAAGATAGCATATGTTTTTCAAGAAGCTTTATTGACTTGTTTGACATAGACATGTCAATTTTGATGTCTCATAATATGTATATTTGTTTATATTTATTTGCATTTAAAAATGTTATTTCAATAAAATTGATGGTATCTAAGATTAGAGCAGATGGGGATGCATACATGTTAATAATTGTAAATTCATGTTGATGTATTATGATATTTATTTTCAATGTTTATACCTCATTTTTAGTGTATTATGTTGTATTTGAAGTAATGACAAGGATTTGTACACATATCATTATACCATGGACATTATATACCTAGTTACATGTCAATAAGTTTTGGATATGGTTAAAATAATTGCTAGATGTAACATATTTTATATGTAAGCAAAATACATCACATTTCATTAAGTTATGATAATTGATAATGTCTTCTATATGAGGATAAAGACTATGAGTATTTAAGGAACATATAATAATAAATGAAGACAAGATATCTAATCAAAGATTACATTTTAATATCAATTTTGACTTAAATTCTAATCTTGACATTTCCATAGAAATTTTATTGTTAATTATAATGATTTTCTGTAAGTGGACATACCAAATATAATTAATATGTGCTTTTTACATGAGAAAGATTTTTATGCACTAAGTCATGTCTTGTTATTCCAAGTATATGTAATGTAACACCTTTCATAATCAACCCTTGGGATGTATGTACTGTACATGCACATGCTAATTATATTAGAAATTGTCTTCAAATTATTAATCTTTTTTGGTAAACGATCATGTGATTCAGCCTAGAGATTTAAAATGTCAGAGTCCATTCAGGATCAACATGGATTAAATATACAAATGAATATGTTTCTTTTTTCGAGTGTCTAGTATTAATATCATTAAATTTAGTCCAAATAATGTCATTATCCTATTTTTTGATATATAGTTTGAATATTACATCTAAACCATTGACAAGGCCATCTTGCATGTCATAATTCCTAGCAAATAGTTCAGCTAGCATATTAGGTTTTAATGTAATTTTTTTGGTATGAATATGGCATTATCATATACCTATTTTTAATTATAGTATCACCTTCTTTATCTATTGCATAGATAACAATTAACTTATGTGGAAAAAATTCTAGCATTCTCTTATTATGTGCTTCAACATCAGCATTTCAGTAAAAAAGATATAGAAATAAAAGGTCATTTGATATTAAATTAAAGAATTTATTATTAAGATATGTTATATCATTTGTTTTTTTTGAGCCTATATGTATTTTATTCAATATCAAAATAAAGAATTCATCATTTTGCCTCATATTTTGTTACAATTGATAACATTTTATTTTTTCTTGCCAAAAATAATATGGGATTAATTCATTATTCATTTTTGGATGTTCAAAGATTAGGCAATCATTTATAGGTTGGTCTTGATAAAAGTCTCTATAAAATAGCATATTGACATTACCAAAGTGCATTGTTGGAAATCACTTTATGTCACATAATCATTTGTTAATTTAATATACCATTCTTGATCTCAAAAGTGAGATATCATCAACTAGCACTATGCATAACTGATTATAATGTTTAGACAATTCATCTAGAATTTTATTATTCAGTGGAATAAGTTTTGACTTATTAAATGAAAATAGAAATTTAGAATTCAATGTCACTCCACTCGTATTGTATTAAAATTTTATTGGGTATGTAAAAATAAGCCCTTTTATCTTGCAAAGATCATTATCAATAGATCAAGAATAGATACGAATTAACATTTCATATATACATTTTCCTATGAAAGTCTTACCTTTACCTACACCTCCTGTTATAAACAGGTATAATGGATTGTTTTTTTCGTACTTTTTTTGAGGCAACATCCTTTACAATTGCTTGATATTCTTCATTTAACATATATCTACATTTATTGTATTCATCACTATCAGAAGTAAATAGACAGTGGACAATTTCAAATGGTCTTAAACCTTGCTTGCATGTTATAAAGTTTGTTGATGGAAATTCCATGTGTAAATCATATTATTCTTACATAGTTTTTTTTTTTTCCAGTTGAATCAAAAAAATATCAAATGTATTAATAGCATCAAGTTCCACTTGACAAACAACATGTTTTATATTTCCCCAAGCAATATTTATGTCATAGTTGAACTTTACCTCATTTAGCTTTATGATGTCAAGATGCAAATTGTATGCCTACTTCCATGTTTCAAGATTTTGTTTCAAACTATTTTCATTGTTTCGAAAAAAGACATATAACAATAGTCATTCATGGAAATAATTTTAAATATCAAGATATTTGTCATAATTAGCAAAGTCTATAACATGAGTTTTTCTTTTTTTTTCAGTAGCTTCCCATTTTTATGGTACTAAGAAATAAATTTAGCTAAGCAAATATGTTCAATGTTAATAGGATGTGCAATGTAATAGTCTATAACAGACTGGCATATTACATTTTTAAATTCATCTAGCTCATGTCTAAGTAGAATTGAAGGTTTTAAGATAAATGTTCATTCATCAAGGCAAGATTTGTTTAAAAAATGCATTTTATTAAACACTAATTCAATGACAATGGTAATACCAATGAGCAAATTGTTGTGCAAACATTTTTTAGTGTGTTAGTATTGCAGTTCCAAGTCTATGTAACAGTTGGATAACATCTATGTTTGTTGTTACATGTTGATTTCATATTTCTTTAAAATCATGCATGGGTTTTGAATTTCTTTGTCAGATATGAGGTACAATATGTTTATACATAATATGAATTTAGTATAAATTATTCACATGTATTGGTTTGCCATAAATATGGCACATTTTAATAAAAATATTGCTCCCTACCTATGATGGCCTACGAATGAAGAAAATGGTAGGTTTTTTAATTGTACATTGTATTATTGTGTATTGGGACTTAGTCATGCATAGATATTTTAAGAGAGTGTCAAAGTAATCATAATAAATGTACTATTTTGTGCTTAGAAGTTGAAAAGTTTGATTCAATGTTATGATTACAAGTTCATCTATTTTTTTAGATGATTCAGGAATAATTGTTCATTGCATTGGAAACTATGGAAAATTGTATCTATAATTATATTCTTTTATTTATCTAAAACTACTAGTATGATTATGTATGTTTAATTTGTGTATGTCACTTTATAGAATGTTAGTATCACAAGTTATCTATTTGTCTATGAAATATATAATTGTCAAATTTTCATGGTTTTATGTATTGGTGCATTTTTTATTAACACTAACCAATGAAAATGAGCATTTATTTTCTGCTGAAATTATGTTACATAAAAATAATCTATGATTTTCCCAAAAAAATTCATCATCACATATCATTTGTCTCAATGCATTGATGTGATGTCTATAAAATCATGTACATATAACTAGATCATTTTTTATGAGAAATGAAACATTGTTTATTTTATTGAATGTTCTAAGTTCAGAATTTGTGTTTTCCTTTGCATTTTAGATGTAACTATTTCAATGTATCCATCAATGGTTGTCAATGATGTTTGGCACTTTTAGAATTTATGAAAATTTTTAGTGGTCCTAGTTGACATATCATGGAAAAAGGAATTTTTTTAGACCTTGCATGAAATCAAGTGAGATACATGTTTTTTTTAAATCTACATATCTAATTTCTGATGTAAACAAATTTTCTAAATTTGGTTTGTGTTTTACATCTTTTTCCAAAAAATTTATTCCATTTAGTTTTCCTTTTCTAATTTGAACCCACATGGTCTTTCAAACCTGATCTATGATTATTTCTATTGCTTTTAAACACAAGTTGGTAAAGTGGTATAAAAATCAATGATTGACATGTAATAATTTCCGTTGTGTTATTTTTTGGTATTAAGATATTGACGCAATTACTTTATGATGAGTATTTTCAAAGAAAAGTGTGAGGAAATTTATCTCTTCTAAGTCCTTGTCTTTAAAAATTATGAGTGAATGATTGTCTTTAGCTTGTGATATTAAAATTGCCATATTTTCCAATGCAATAAATATCAAGTCTATAAAGCCATGTACCAAAGTATCATTACAATAGCTTCCATCTGTGTAAAAGTATGTGTTCATTTCATTATAAATATTACATTCAAATTTGTTTTATACATTATCATTATTCACATTTTATATGACATCAACACTTACGAATGGTTTCCAATCAGATTTAATTTTCACATTATGAACAATGTACAATTTTCTTATGCATAGTTCCTATAATGCTTTCATAATAAGTTTGGGTGCATAGTTCCTTGTTGATATGCATTTTTTTATTCTAATTAAATTTTTAAAGATACAAGATTTTTTTTTCTATAGATCTAGGTATTACATTTTGAATTTTATCATTCGATGGAACATTGATAATTGAAAATTTTAGTCCAATTTGTGGTTTGCTATAACCTAGATCTTTTATTTGTATAAATTTTATCATTTATACAACAACCCTTTCTTCAAGATATGATAATATCAAAATAAATTTTAAGCACTTTTTTTGTCTAATATGCGTAGGTGTTACAAATATATGAAGTATTTCACTCTTCAACAATCAATTGCTATTTTCACATATTTTCTTTTTAAAAGTGAGTTTACTATTTACCATTAATTATTGGCATGTGTATTTCTTATCTTGATTAAAAAATTTCATATTATGTTTAAAATGTAGTTGTTTATAAATGGCATAAACATGAACTGGTGTGTCAGTATTTTTTTTGGTTGAAAGTTTCTATTGCTTTTCAAGTTAGATTTCTGATAGTTTTCTGGTCAAGCACTTGTCACATGTAATTTTCAATGTTTGAATCAAAGATCAATTTATTTTTCTTGGTCATGTGTCTATACAATTACTAAAATCTTAAACTTGTTCTTTAGTTTGTTTTTCATTATAAATGGTACAAAATGTATATGCTCTGTATTTGTTTCAAAACAAATTATTTTGTGTGTGGCATGTGATTAAGAACAATCATTATAAATTTTGAAAATATGATGAATTTCCAAATACCATAGCTGAATTGTCACTCCTAATAAATATGAAAACCAATTAAAAATAAACTCATTACCTTCTATTCCACCATCATCATAGATTAAACCCAATTTAACAATGTATGCTTGCCAATTTACAATAATAGACATGTTTTTGACAACATTGAATGTTATATTTGTTTCCAAATAAGCATATGCTTATACATAAATAAAAACAAAGGCATTGCAAAAATATTGGCTTGCATACCGAAAAAAAAATTGTATGTAAAAATAATATTTATTTAAATGGAAAAAACAATGAATATGTTATCACCATAGCTTGACGTTCATTCTAACATTTTTTCCAATCCATATAGTTGCATATTTGGAGCATTTGTTTGCCAATACATGGAAATAATGGTACATGTTCTAGACAGATATGTTTGTCTTGAAAGGTATTGATAATTCTTTAATTTCTTGTAGTATAATGCTTCATAGTGTCTACACACTAGCTTTTGATCATGAAAAATAATGAAATATGAAGTTGATTGCAAGTTTCAGTTAATGTGTAAGTATTTTTTTGTTTGTTAGATATAAAATACAAATTAAAAAATTATTCACTTAGAAATCCAAATTATGTATAATTTATCACCCCATAGGCCATGTTTACAAATCTATGTGCATAAAGTAGCTAAAATCTACAATTAATCAAATTAAGTTGAAGTCTCACGTACATGATGTAGTCTGTATATCTCTTCAGGATCTAATTCTAGTTCAAAATATCTTAGTGCATGGTGATCATTTCTTTATATGAAATTTTGGAATGCTCTATAATTCCAACTTGAAGTTTTGTTGATTTATATAAAAAATGTAACAAGACTTAAAATGCATCAAATAAGCAATCACCAACATTGTATTTGAAAAGATCAAAAGTGACATCTATGTCATGGAAGCTAGGCTAGGTCAATGTAATGTACTCTTGAATAGAAATGAATTTTTGATTAGCACAACCACCTATTATTTCTTGTTTTTTTTATACAATATCTTTTATAATGTTCATGTTCATAGATAGGTTCCATGTTCATGGACTTTCCACATGCAATTTTCAATGTTTGAAGCAAAGATTGCTTTCTTTTTATTGGTAGTGCATCTTTAGAATCAATAAAACACTAAACTTCTTATTTAGTTTGTTCTTTTAATATCAATGATTCATAGTGTATATTCTCTGTGTTTGTTTCAGAATTTCATGTTATAGATGGCATGTGATTGAGAATAATGATTATATAGTTTGAGAATCTATTCACTTTTAGATGAACATAGTTGAACTATCAACCCTAATAAATTTGAAAGCCATTAAACAACAAACTCGTTATCTTTTATTCAATCATAATTATAAATCAAACCTAATTTAATAATGTATGCTTGCCAATTTTCAATAGTTGGAATGTTTTTGATAATATTGTTTGTAAGATTTGTTTCCAAACATTCATATACATTTACATATTTAGAAACAAATGCACTATAAAAATACTGAGTTGCATAGAGATGCAAAGACCATATGTCAAAAGCCTTTTTTAATTAAATGATAAAAATCATTAAATATGATATCGCCACAACATGATGTTTCTCCCACCATTTTTTTCAATCTATGTATTTGTATCTTTGGAATGTTTGATTTCCATTAGGAATAAATCATACTAAATATTCTTGAGAGAATCTCCTATCTTGATGGGTATGCATAATTCTTTAATTTTTTATTGTGCAATGGTTCATAGTGTCCATAAATTGGGTCTTGATCATGAAAATGAATGCAATACATAGGAAAATACAAGTTTTTATTAAAGTGAAAATATTCTTTTTTTTCTTGGTAAAGACTAACCTCAAATGGAAATGTTTAGACATTTAGAAAGCCAATGTATGCAAACCCTATAGGTTGTGTTCACAATTTTATGTACATGAAGATGCTAAAATTTGCATTAAATCAAAGTATGTTGTGATGTATTATACATGATATAGTTTTTATATATCTATATGGGATCCAAATATAGTTCAAAAGATCTTAGTTCCTGGGAGTCATTCTTTTCCAATAAAATTTTGAAACACTCTATAATTCCAACATGAAGTTCTTTTGACATGTACTAAAAATGTAAGAAGACCTGAAATGCATCAAATAAGGAATCAATATCATTAAATTTAAAGATACAAGTTATAAAAATATTTTTTTTATCCAAAGAAACATATACGTCATGGCAAACAAGTTGTGCCCGTGTCTTGTACTATTGCTTGAAGACATTTAGCTTAGCCAAGCACATATAATATTTTGCAAGTTTTATTTTTTTAAAGAATCTGAGTGAATATGAAGTAAAAAAATATTATGAGACACAATTAAATGTATCCAATGATGTTGATTCAAATCCTGATTCTTGCATCTTTTATTTAGCAAATGAAAGTGAAAGGTGTAGATAGAATAGTTTATAATTTTAGAAGTTTTGATAAATGCTACCAAGCTATTAAACTACATGGCAATAAAATCCAGGTACTAGCTATAGACAAATATAATTGTAAAGGACCCAAAATAAAAATAGAAGTTTATTTATGTATGAAACTTTTAAATAAATAACTTGAACCTTTACACCATATTTTTTTTTCATGTGAATCAAGGAAATATATGGATTGAATAGTCTATTCATTTCATTTATATTTATTTAGCTATTATTTATGCAAGGTTGTTAATAGGTTGAATAAAAAATTATTTAATGCATTATTATTGGACAAAAAATTGTTATGTTATGGGTGACCTCTCTTTGTTCGAGGTAGTATTAATTGTAAAAAATATTTTATTGGCAGAGTGATGGATTTTGTACTATCTAATTTTTGTGGCATGTTTAATGTACATTGATCAATGTGGTTGTTGGTAGAATAATGAAACATGATTTATCATGTCACCAAATTTAGTAGTATTGGGCATTAAATGTGGACTTGACATGAATGTAGGCATGACTCAGGTTCAAGATGGAAGTAATTAGTGTCATTTATTTTAATTTCATTATTTATAGGCATGCAGAGGGAAAACTATTACGGATTTATAGTTTATTGATTATTTTTATTATTATTTTGCATCATGGATGAAGCATAAACAAATATTTTAGGGTTTTTTGTAGTGATTGTATGCAATTGGAAATGTATCATGTCTATAAATCAATCCTAGTCATAGAAAATAGAGCATACCTATACTTTTGATCAGGGATACATTTGTTAAGTGGGAGCATGACCAATATGGGGATCTACTATACCTGATTAGGGGATCACTTGTTACAACATGTCATGTTAAGAAGGGTTCCAAAGCCTACAGTCTAACATAATTGAACAATAACCCTAATGGAGTCCTAAATTTTAAACATTCACTTATTGTAATAACAAGAAATTAAATCTAATCTAGTGCACACCAAATCTTGTGGAATAAAGTGGGGGTTAAAAATAATAAAACAAATGTGTATAGGGAACTTAATTTAAAGTAAGTATGAGTAACACCCTAATACATAAAAATATGAAAGAAAGTATTATTTAAGCCAACACTTAAGCTACTTCTATCTACTAAAAGAGAGGAGATCAAAGTTATAATATACTTACCTAAATGTGAACCCGTTAAGACTCAATCTCTCCGTTGGCCAAAAGGGCTTCACAAGAAGTTTTTGTGGTTTTTAAGGATCACTAAGAAGGCCAAATTATCTAAGACTTATCCACAAGACTAGATTCTCAAAATAAGAAACCTAAGTTACGTCTCCTCAAGTAGAATGGTGGAAGAGATTTTGTGAAGAAATGTGAATGAATAATAACTCTTGATATCACATATGAATAATGATCAAAATGATCTTGTATATATAGGTATATCTTGCCCTAAAACCTCTAAAAATGTCAATTGTACAGGGTCAACCTAGTTAAACCAGTGTGTTTTCAAGGACAATTCACTAGGTCTAAGCTAGGTCGATCAAAAGTCTAACAAGCTAATAATGTGAAAAATACCCCTAAACTATACTAGGTTGACCTAGTATAGTCAACTATCCAAAAGGGGTTTAAGATAAGAAAAGGAGGAATATAAAGAGGAAAATACTGAAAGAGTATTCAAGGGAGGGGAAATAGCTAAGGGAATGGTTTTAAGATCTAGTTGGATTGGTAATAATGTGGTAATAAGGGACAACAATCCTATGAAGCACCAAAGGTTTTTCCACCCCTTTCTCAGTGCACCCCTTAAGGTATGCACTCAGAGAGATTGAGTCTCGATAGGTTTGTGTAAGATGTAAAGCATTAGTAGTTGATAAAAGGTTGAAAATATTATGTGTATACATATTCCCCATTCAAGTCTCATCACATGTTATTAAGGTGAAATATGGGATGGTGCTTCAAGAAAGAACATAGTAACACACAATGTTAATGCTAAAAAAATTACAATATTTTAAAGCAAAAATAATTAAAATTAAATGACTAAAATGGAAACTAATCTAAAAAGTAAAAAAAACCTAAAAACTAAATGTGATGCATACCTTGACTTACCTTTATTATGGGATGGTTGTCTACTATGTTGTTAATTTTGATGGTGTAGGGTGCAGAGACTACTTCCAACAAACCTAAGTATACAAAAATAAAGATAAAAAATAAACAAATGTAATAAAAACCAAGATAGCTAGTGCTATGAGCACGAGATGTATTTAAGAAATTTGGCAAGCTGGGGTGATAAGTGTTATGTTATACCAAATGACCAAGTCAAAAGAACAAGATTAAATTAGGTAACCAAAAATCCACGACTACTAAAGACTTAAAAACTCAAACAAGCTATCCTTAAGTAAGAAAGGCAAACTCACCAAGTCAAACTAAGGATACATGTCAAACAAGATGGTAATAAAATAAATCAATGGTAGAGGACTAAATAGAAACAAAATGGTAAAAAAACATTGATGAGTGAGAACTAACAATCCAAATCTCACTCAATAATGGAAAAAGGTGCATAAAATGGAAAACAACACTGTTGAGTGAGAAGTAACAAACCAACCTCACTCAACAATCGAAAAAGGGTATGAACTCAGTTATTTATAACAATAAGATATTAAAACAATGAAAAACGGTAAGAGTAAAGTAAAGTAAGTATAGAAATGTAAATCATGGTGTAAATAAAGTAATCCATAGTTGCTCAAATATGTTGTTCACTCTAAGGATAGATAAAACTTAAACAAAGTAGTGCTGGAATGATTTGAAGAGATGAAGAAGAAGGAATTGAAGAAGGAAATATAGATTTCAAATCACAATTTTTCTATCAATGGGGGAAAATGAAATGGGTGGAGGGGATAATGAAGGAAAAACGAAGGTAGAGGAACTTTTTATCGAAGTCAAGACACTCAATTTAGGTTTGTCAAAACAAGAGGACTTTCTACCTTAAGGACTATGAAGAACTTCTCTTAGCTACACAAGTCTTAGGTCAATAAATGGAGTATATAAATCATCCCATGAAATCTATATACATAAAAATTAAAATGGACCTACCTTCCCACATGTTCCCCATTCTTCAAGAACCCTTACAGATCCATCGGTCTACTACAAAGATTGGGAACTTGTATGAGAAAGTAGATAGCACCATAGTATTTTTTGAAATCCCTTATTCCAATCACTAGCCTACCACACCCCAAAGGACCTTGGCTCTATGTGAGGCCAACTATGGAGTTTGATCTTCTATTATAAATAGGAGATGTGCATGTAAGTCATATCTTTTGGTGTGAATTTCACTTTTGAGATTTGTATGTTTCCTTTTAGATATCATTGCCTTTTGATTCAAATGATTTGGCTTCTAACTTTCTTGATGTATTTTTATATTCCTTCACCATATGGATTTAAAATACCAAACATGGGTGCTAAAGATGAATTTCATTTGAATAACTTAGACAAGGTTTCTAAGAAAGAAAACTCTAAAGAACACAGGGTCTAAAAGTCTCGTAAATCTAGGTAGAATACAAGTGCTATGTTGACTTTGACCTTGTTTTATCCAATGCAGAGTGAAAGGAAGGGGAAATCAAAAGGAGTGACACAAGAAACAATTTAAATTACTTCAAATTGAAAAAAATGTGATAAAGGGCAAAAAGAGGGATACAATGATAGTAAAGTATGATTATTTATCATAATAATGAGGTAAATGGAGAAAAACATGCTAACATAGATTGTTGTATAGATTCCATCTAGAAAAAGAAGCAAAAGCTAAAGATGAGAATAAGGATGAATAACATGAAAAGGTGTGTCAATTTTATGAGGAGGGTTAGGTCCTATCTGTAATCTTACAAAGCAACTCATAAAAGAGAAACCCACAAGGGTGACAAAAAGCAAGTGAAAGATAAAGTGAGGTAAGTGAAGAGATGGTAGTTTTGTGAGGAAATCTAGGTCCTATCTTCGGTCTTACAAAGCAACTCACAAAATATAAACCCAAAGGATACCAAAATAATATTGGCAAAAAAAAGTGTATGTGAAAAATGATTAAAAGATGGTGGTTTTGTGAAGAATGTTGGGTCCTATCCACAGTCTTAAAAAATAACTCACATTAGAAAAATCCAAGGGGTGTAAAAAATAAGAGAAAATGCAAAGGAAGACTATGGTACATCAAGAAACCAAAAGACCAAAGGGAAGGACTAAAGGTTTGTGAAAAGAAGGAACTTGTTATATATGGAGAGACCCATGTTTAAGTAACCTAAAAAAAGTGTTAGATAGATGTAGATAGAAAGCATGATAAGGAGGAAATGTTTAAGCAAAGTACTTTTTGAGGAATTATGCATTAGTGGGCTCTTTGAAAACATGGCCTTCATTGGTTTGAAGGTGGTAGGTGCTTGGATCAAGAATATCTTTAACTAAATATGGACCCCACCATTTTTGGGTTTATTTACCTTCTTTATCATGGGTGTAGTCTAATTTAAGGACAAGATCACCAACATTAAATGTGCAAAATTTAACATGTTTGTTAAGTTATCAGGTGATATGAAACTTGTATTGGTATTTATGTTGTATAGTAGAAATATGATGTTTATCAAGAAGATCAAGGGAATGAAGGCAAGCTTCACACAATTATTCATCAAAAATAATACCATGAATATATACAAAGAGAGAGAATCTTAACTTCTAAAGAACCGATTCAAAACCATAAACTAGTGAGAATGGAGTTGCCGCCATGGTAATGCATATGCTAGTTAAATAGACCAAAAGTGTAAGCTAAAGATGAATGTGTCAATCCATGCAGTTTTCATGAATTGTCTTTTGGATAATTTTGTTGAGAATTTTATTAGTGGCCTCAGCTTGACCATTACATTATGGATGATAATGCATGGAAAATTTGAGTTTGATTTAGAATGTATTACAAAGTTGTTTAACATATTTATTGTTGAAGTTACCACCATTATCTAAAATGATGGTATGGGGAAAAACAAAGTGGAAAATGATTTGATTAAGAATGAATTTGAAAATGGTAGGAGCGGTAGAATTAACAAGGGGCATAGATTCTACCCACTTGGTAAAATATTTAGTAGTGGTGGTAATAAAGACATGCCCATCTTGGGAGTGAGGAGGTTTACCAATGAGATCAAATCCCCATATGTAAAATGGCCAAGAAGATTTTATAGTTTGAAGCTTGGTAGGAGGTAAATGGATAAGATCATTGTGAAGATGACAAGGAATACACCTTTTAGCATAATCGATTGCATCCTTTTCAATATTAGGACAAAAATTAACCCATACGTAGGAATTTACATGTTGTAGCATGTCTACTTAATGACCACCACAAATGTCCCCATGTGTTTATTCAAGAATAGGAGGGACCTCATCTTGCATAACATAATGGAGCAAGGTAACTTTAGCATTATGATAGTAAAGGATGTTGTGTCAAAATACATATTTGAAATCTTGTTTATGAATATGTGTCTTTTCACTAGAGTTTAAATTAGGAGGATAAGATTGATGTTCTAAGAATTAAATGATGTCTTGATACCAAGGGATTTGTTGAATGGTAACATCCTCAATATGACAGATAAGTGAATATGCTGGTTGAGTAGAATATGGAGATTTTTTATTTGTATAAGATAATAAAGATTAGAAATAACTTCATGTGGTTGAAAGAGAGAAGATGAAGAGGCAAGAGAATCAATAATGGAATTTTGATCTCTAGGAATAGGCTCAATAGTGAAAGAGATAAAATATTTAAAAAGAGTGGTTGTAATTTGATGATATGTGATGAGGTTATAAATTTTACATTGATAATCACCATTGACTTGATGACAACTAATTTGAGAATCAACTAGAGCATGAAGGTATTGAATGTATAAATTAAGAGTAGCTCACATGCCTAAAATGAGAGCTTCATATTCAGCCATATTATTAGTGACATCAAAAGTGAAGCAAAAATCTAAAGGAATGATTTTCCTTAGAGGACTTGAGAGAATGCAACCTAACCCATATCATTAAAATCATTTAACACCATCAAATTGAAGGCTCCAAGTATCCTCATGTAAGTTGACATTAATTTCAGGAAGCTCCTCGATAACTATCCTTGGTTTAGTAGAACTAGAGGGAGTGGAAGATTATTCAAGATTATTGGCTTCAAGCTTAGCAATAAAGCTATGAAAAAAATCTTTAAGAGAAATATATTGATTAAGTCCTTCAATGTAAAGGATATTTTCATTTGTAAGGTTATCTCGAAGAGAATAAGTGGCTAGAGTGGGAGCTGTAGTGATTAGCTATGACTTATCCTTTGGCAAATTTTTGAGTGATGATATGGAAATCAAATTCCATGAGTAATACCATCCATTTGCCAATTATATCTCCAAGAAGAAAGGCTTTGGAGAAGAAATAATGAAGGGGGTCAGAATGAACAATAACATAAGTAGTTTGGTAAAGCATATAGTGTCAAATCTTTTCAACTTTGAAATAGATGGCGAGGAAATCATACTTGATTTTGGTATAACATGTTTCATAATCAATGAGGCCTCGAATATTGTATTAAATAGCATACTCTCTTCATATATCATGTTGTTGGGAAAGAATTGCCTAAAATAAAATAGGTGTGGAATAAGTATATAGAATCAAAGGTTTATCATTGGAAGGAGGATGACATGTGGGTGGATGAAGCAAAGACTCTTTCATGTTATCAAAGGCTTTTTTACATAGATCCATCCATTCTAAACCAGCACCTTTCTTACAAAGGTAATTAATAGAGTGAATTCAATATTCCATTTTGGGAACAAATCATTTAATTTCCCCAAGTTTTCCTAAATAAGTATGTATTTTTAGGAATAGAGCAAAGAATAGGCATGTTAATGATAACACTAATTTTGCCAAGATCAACATCAATACCATGGAGAGAGACTAAGAATCCTAAAAATTTGCTAGATGTGACTCCAAAAACACATTTGTAAGGATTAAGTCTAACTTTATATTTAATAAGATGGTCAATGATGATAGCAAGATCCAAAAGATGATTCTTATGACTTTTAGATTTAAGAATAAGATCATTCACATAGATTTCAACAAATTTGTGAATGATATCATGAAATATGTGAATCATTGCTCATTGGTAAGTGTCTCTAACATTTTTGAGGCCAAAGAGAATTTTGACAAAGAAATAACTGCCCCATTATGTGGTGAAATTAGTCTTATGTTGGTCCTCAAGAGTGATATGAATCTAATTGTATCCCAAGAAGCCATCCATAAGAGATAACATTTTGTAACCAGTCATGGAATCAATGATTACATCTATTGAAGGTAAGGAGAAGTTGTCATTGGGACAATTAATATTAAGATTGCATAAATCAATGCAAATGTGAATGACCATAGTGACTTTCTTCTGAATGGGAATAATGTTAGAAACCCATTCAGAATAATCCACTAGTTTGATAAATTTACCATCAATTAATTTAATGATTTCCTTATGACATAAAGTTAAGAATTCAGGTGGAAATTTTCTTTGTTTTTGATGCATAGGCTTGGAATCAGGATAATTAATGATGTTATGCACCAAGATTCTAGGGTCAATGCTAGGCATATCCTTATAGGACCAAGAAAAATCCTCACAATATTTTTCAAATAATAAGCTAAGTTTGTCATGTTTAGTAGGTGAGAGTTCTCAAGAAACTATAATTGGTCAAGGACAAGATGGAGTACCATATTCAATGTGAGTGGTTTCTTGATTTGATTAAGAATGAATTTGGAAATGGTAGGACTGGTGGCATTAAAAAGGGGCAAAGACTCTACCCACTTGGTAAAATATTTAGTAGTGGTGATAAATAAAGACATGCCCATCTTGGGAGTGAGGAAGTTTACCAATGAAATCAAATCCCCATGTGGAAAATGGCTAAGGAGATTTTATAGTTTGAAGCTTGGTAGGAGGTGAATGGATAAGATCATTTTGAAGATGACAAGGAGTACACCTTTTAGCATATTTGATTGCATCCTTTTCAATATTAAGCCAAAACTAACCCATACGTAGGAATTTGTATGATGTAACATGTCTACTTAATGACCACCACAAATGTCCCCATGTGTTTATTCAAGAAGAGGAGGGACCTCATCTTGCATAACATAATGGAGCAAGGTACCTTCAGCATTGTGATAGTAAAAGATGTTCTGTCAAAATACATATTTGAAATATTGGATATGAATACTTGTGTTTTCACTAGAGTTTAAATTAGGAGGATAAGTTTGATGTTATGATAATTGAATGATGTCTTGATACCAAAAGATTTGTTGAATGGTAACATCCTCAATATGACAGATAAGTGAATCTGTTGGTTAAGTAGATTATAGAGATTTTTTATTTTTATAAGAAAAGAAAGATTTGAAATAACTTGATCTGGTTGAAAGAGATAAGCTAAAGAGGCAAGAGAATCAATGATGGAATTTTGATCTCTAGGAATAGGCTCAATAGTGAAAGAGATAAAATATTTAAAAAGAGTGGTTGTAATTTGATGATATGTGATAAGGTTATGAATTTTACATTGATAATCACTACTGACTTGATGACAAATAAGCTAAGAATAAACTAGAGAATGAAGGTATTGAATGTATAAATTAAGAGCAGCTCACATGCCTAAAATGAGAGCTTCATATTCGGCCATATTATTAGTGACATCAAAAGTGAAGAAGAAATCTAAAGGAATGAGTTTCCTTAGAGGACTTATGAGAATGCAACCTAACCCATCTCCTTGAAAGAACTTAACACCATCAAATTGAAGGTTCCAAGTATCCTCATGTAAGTTGACATTAATTTTAGGAAGCTCCTTGATAACTACCTTTGGTGTAGTAGAACCGGAGGGAGAGGAAGATTCTTCAAGATTATTGGCTTCAAGATTATCAATAAAGCTACGAAAAAAATCTTTAAGAGAAATATATTGATTAAGTCCTTCAATGTAAAGGATATTTTCATTTGGAAGGTTATCTTGAAGAGAATAAGTGGCTAGAATGGGAGTTGTAGTGATTAGCTATGACTTGTCCTTTGACAACTTTTTGAGTGATGATGTGGAAATAAAATTCTATGAGTAAGACCATCCATTTGCCAATTAATGTTAGGTTGTGGAGCTAAAAGCTTCACTGATGCAAACAGAGGAGGAGGTTGCTGAAGAAGGTTGCTGAGTGTTACAGACACCGGCATCAGTCAGGCCAACAGACGTCGATAGGATCATATAAGAAGGCAACCAACGTCGGTCAGAAGTCGGCCGGTGTCGGCACCCCTCAGGCAGACAGGGACCGACGTCGGTCAACTGTGTGGTTCAGACTACAAATGTTATGGGAAGTTAGCTAATGAACCAAGTGTTTGCATGTTAAGAGACAAATTTAGACTAAGAGCTGCAGATCTAATTATTATAATTGGATGTCTAATTAATGTTTGGATGAGATCTATATAATAGACTCATGGATTGTATAGTAAGTTGTTCTAGTTTGAGTTGAGCAAAGTTTGATTCTTCTGTGTGTGAGGTGAGCAAGGGTGTTCCTCTTAGTTCCACAACAGTACCAGTGTGGGTGCTAGATTGGAGAATCAGCAGGGTTCTTCATGTATGTATGATCTTGGTCATCAGGTGAGCATGGCTACTTTTGGAGATCTACATGGGTAAGTAAGATCATTGATCTGCAAGTGTATGTGTGTGCAAGGTCAAGGTTCACAGCTGTGCAGAACTAGATTGATTTGCAGGTGTGCAAGATCAGATAGGACAACAACACAACAGGGAGCAGGATTAGGTGGGATCTACTTGGAGTACAGTGGGTACTCATAGAGAGCAAAGATGAAGGCAAGGAAGTTCCTTCCATAAGTAAGATCAGATTGGGTTGCAGGTTGTTGTAGTTTAGGGGAGATCTACTTGAAGTACATTGAGTACTTGTGGAGTGCGTGGAACACTTGTGGTGTGCATAGAGCACAGGAGTACTGGCAGTAGTGGATACTGGCTGGTTGGAGGTGAACACCAACTCTATGTTTGAGTTGTGTGTTGGGACCTAAGAGAGAGAGCTTTGAGGGAAGATTTACTATTTATGCCCTAGAGGTGTGGGAGCCCTAGAGGTGTGTAAGGAAGAAGAACTATGGTAGCCTTCTTTGTTATATTTCCTTCTGAAAGAGTTTTAATACAAGTTGTGTATTATCTCTCATATTTTATGTTATTTTTGAATTCTAGTTACTTGTGTATTCTGGTTAATTTCCACATGTTAAGTTGCTTGGTAATCAATTGTGTGCTTCCATTATTTTTCTCCCAGCAAAGTGGTATCAGAGCCTGGTTGTAGGTTCAAGAGTCTGATACCAACAAAGTGGTATCAGAGCTAAGGTTGTAGGGAGCAGGTTTTGTGTTTGGTTACAGGTCACTCTCAGGGGTTTTTGATTGAGTGGGAGTAGAGCAATGGTAGAAGAAAGTAAGCTAAGAATGGAGGAGTTGAAAAACACAGATGATCACTTACGGTCCTATAGAAAGAAAGAGTAGGTAAAAGAAAATTGTTGGTTGGTATCAGATCAGCATGAAGGAACTGAAGAAGTAGATGTTGCAGGTGATGTGGCACATGATGCTCTGGGAGGTTTCTTGGATAAAGTAGAATCTTGTTTTATAGATTCTGTTGCCTCTTTCCATGCAGCCCTAAGGAGAGGAGCTGGTGAGCCTTGCCAAAGAATTGGCAAAGGGAAAGTGAAGCTAAAATTGCAGGCAGCCAACACAAGGGCGTTGAAGAAGGTCATTCAGGTCCCAGGTTTGGAGATGTGGCTAATTTCTTCAGAAAAGTTGGGTGATGAGAGATGCACAAGAACTCTCACAATGGATACACTTGAATTAGCTAGTGGTAAGAAAGTAGGTACTCTTTATCTACTTGATTATATTATTGATTCTTTTTCTGTTGCAGAGATGTGGCTTTGTAGGCTTGGTCACATGAGTAGGAAGGAGATGCATGTTCTTAAGAGGAAGTTAGATGTCTTTGACAGGCTTAAGAACTAGAAAGCCTTGGTGTTCTTGGAGGAGATGGTGGACAGAGACCAGTGGATGGGACTGAATACTTCTGAGTAGGGCAGTTTGGACATGGGTTTTGATTCAAAAGAGCTCACGGGTAAAAAGTCATCACTCATAGGCAAACACAGGTACTGGCATCGACAGGAAGACCGACATCGGTAGTAGGTAAGACTGACATCGGTCAGGAGGACTGACATCAGCAATAGGAGACACCGACATTGACAGGGTTGGTAGTCAGGATAGGCGCATGGAACCGACGTCGATTGGATGCAGACTGTGTGGTGACCGAGGTTGGTCACTGTAATGGATTTTGGGTAGATAGCAAGCTGTCAAGGAGTCTCAAACGCCCATATGGAGGATTGAAGGTGGTAAGTAATCCTCAAATTTGTTGTTCCTCTTCTTTATACTAGTTGTTGACTGCAGAGCAAGAAGGATCCAGGAAACAGTGGGAGCTTGGCAGGAATATGATGCAGAACCAAGCGAAAGATTTGGTAGAGTTTCCAGCTGGTATGAAAAAACAGAGATGAATGGATACCTTAGTTGAAGAATGGAGTGAACGAACATGTGAGACGGAAGACTAGGTCATATGGTCTTGAAGAAGCTGCAGGATAGTGGTACAGGTTTGATAGGTGGATGACAAAGCATGGCTTTAGTCAATGTCAGGGTAACTACTATGTTTGTCTTACCAGGGGGATGATGGTCATGACATTATCCTGTTACTGTATGTAGATGGTGTGCTAGCTAGCAGGTTTGTACATACAAGGTTTTGCTAAGCTAAGGGTAAGATTAGTTCAGTGGTTTGCTATGAAGAATTTGGAGCAATGAAATTCTTTGGCATGGGAGACATGGGAGATCACAGGTTGATTTTGTCTCCAGTGGGAGCTGATGTGAATCAGGTGTTGGTGAGGTTCAAGATGCACAATTGGAGCACACTAAGGGCTGGACAGTTCAGTGTCCAAAATCACATGAGGTCTGGTATAGACCTGAGTTTGCCCAAGCAGTGGGTGTTGTCAGAGAGTTAGGAGCCAATTCAGGGAAGTGGGTTCTCAGGGATGTGAGAGGGACCAACAGTAGGGATTCATGACATGCAGGGTCAGGACTTCATTACATGGGTTTGTAGGTTCAGATGTGGTAGGGTACTCGGATGATAGGAGGTGCACCACAGGTTGTGTGGTGGGTTGTCTTCAAGATTGATCTTGAAGAGGGATACAAGCCAATAAATAGATTAGATGGGGTACAGGTATAGGTACAGTGCAGCTATTTATCTCCAAGTGGGAGATTGTTAGGTTGTGGAGCTAAAAGCTTCACTAATGCAAACAGAGGAGGAGGTTACTGGAGAAGGTTACTGAGTGTTACAGATGCCAGCGTCGGTCAGGCCAACCGACGTCGGTAGGATCAGACAAGAAGGCAACCGACATCGGTTAGAAGTCAGCTGGCGTTGGCACCCCCAGGCAGATAGGGACTGACGTCGGTCACCTGTGTGGTTTGGACTATGAATGTTACAGGAAGTTAGCTAATGAACCAAGTGTTTGCATGTCAATAGCCAAACTTAGAATAAGAGCTGCGGATCTAATGATTGTAATTGGATGTCTAATTATTGTTTGGATGAGATCTATATAATAGACTCATGGATTGTATTGTAAGTTGTTCTAGTTTGAGTTGAGCAAAGTTTGCTTCTTCTGTGTGTGAGGTGAGTAAGGGTGTTCCTCCTAGTTCCACAGCAGTAACAGTGTGGGTGCTGGATTGGAGAATCAGTAGGGTTCTTCATGTATGTATGATCTTGGTCATCAGGTGAGCATGGCTAATTTTGGAGATCTACATGGGTAAGTAAGATCATTGATCTGCAGGTGTATGTGAGTGCAAGGTCAAGGTTCATAGGTGTGTAGAACCAGATTGATTTGTAGGTGTGCAAGATCAGATAGGATAACAACATAATAGGGAGTAGGATCAGGTGGGATCTACTTGGAGTACAGTGGGTACTCATAGAGAGCAAAGATGAAGGCAAGGAATTTCCTTCCATAAGTAAGATCAGATTGGGTTGTAGGTTGTTGCAGTTCAAGGGAGATCTACTTGAAGTACGTTGAGTATTTGTGGAGTGCGTGGAGCACTTGTGGTGTGCGTGGAGCACAGGAGTATTGGCAGTAGTGGATACAGGCTGGTTGGAGGTGAACACCAACTCTGTGTTTGAGTTGTGTGTTGGGAACTAAGAGAGAGAGCTTTGAGGGAAGATTTACTATTTATGCCCTAGAGGTGTGGGAGCCCTAGAGGTGTTTAAGGAAGAAGAACTGTCGCAGCCTTCTTTGTTGTATTTCCTTCTGAAAGAGTTTAAATACAAGTTGTGTATTGTCTCTCATATTCTGTGTTATTTCTAAATTCTAGTTACTTTTGTATTCTGGTTAATTTCTACATGTTAAGTTGCTTGGTAATCAATTGTGTGCTTCCGTTATTTTTCTCCCAATAATTTAATCTCCAAGAAAAAAGGCTTTGGAGAAGAAATAACTAAGGGGGTTAAAATGAACAATGACATAAGTAGTTTGGTAAAGCATATAGTGTCAAATCTTTTCAACAATGAAATAGATTGCAAGGAAATAACACTTGATTTTGGTATAACATGTTTCATATTCAATGAGGCCTCGAATAATGTATTCAATGTCATACTCTCTTCATATATCATGTTGTTAGGAAAGAATTTCCCCAACTAAAATAGTTGTGGAAGAATTATATAGAATCAAAGGTTTATCATTGGAAGGATGATGAAGTGTGGGTGGATGAAGCAAAGACTCTTTCATGTTATCAAAGGATTTTTTACATAGATCCATCCATTCTAAAGCAGCACCTTTATTAAGAAGGGAATTAATAGAGTGAATTTGATATTCCATTTTGGGAACAAATCATTTAATTTCCCCAAGTTTTCCTAAATAAGTATGAATGTCAAGAATAGAACAAAGAATAGGCATGTTAATAATAACACTAATTTTGGCAGCATCAACGTCAATACCATGGAGAGAGACTAATAATCCTAATAATTTGCTAGATGTGACTCTAAAGACACATTTGTAAGGATTAAGTCTAACTTTATATTTAATAAGATGGTCAATGATGATAGCAAGATCCAAGAGATGATTCTTACGATTTTTTGGATTTAAGAATAAGATCATTCACATAGGTTTCAACAATTTTGTGAATGAGATCATGAAATATATGAATCATTGCTCATTGGTAAGTGGCTCTAACATTTTTGAGGCCAAAGGGAATTTTGACATAGAAATAAGTGCCCCATTCTGTGGTGAAATTAGTCTTATGTTGGTCCTCAAGAGTGATATGAATTTGATTGTATCCCAAGAAGCCATCCGTAAGAGATCACATTTTGTAACCAATCGTGGAATCAATGATTGCATATATTGAAGGTAAGGGGAAGTTGTCCTTGGGACAAGTAATATTAATATTTCATAAATCAATGCAAATGTGAATGACCATAGTGACTTTCTTATGAATGGGAAAATTTTTAGAAACCCATTCAGAGTAATCCACTAGTTTGATAAATTAACCTTCGATTAATTTGATGATTTCCTTATGACATAAAATTAAGACTTCAGGTAGAAATTTTCTTTGTTTTTGATGCATAGGCTTGGAATTTGGATAATTAATGATGTTATGCACCAAGATGCTAGGTTCAATGCCAGAAATATCCTTGTAGGACCAAGCAAAATCCTCACAATATTTGTTTACGAATAAGCTAAATTTGTCATGTTTGGTAGGTTAGAGTTTTCAAGAAACTATAATTGGTCAAGGACAAGATAAAGTACCATATTCAATTTGAGTGGTTTCTTGATTTGATTAAGAATGAATTTGGAAATGGTAGGACTGGTGGCATTAACAAGGGGCATAGATTCTACCCACTTGGTAAAATATTTAGTAGTGTTGATAATAAAGACATGCCCATCTTGGGAGTGAGGAAGTTTACCAATGAGATCAAATCCCCATGTGGAAAATGGCCAAGGAGATTTTATAGTTTGAATCTTGGTAGGAGGTGAATGGATAAGATCATTGTGAAGATGACAAGGAGTACACCTTTTAGCATATTTGATTGCATCCTTTTCAATATTAGGCCAAAATTAACCCATACATAGGAATTTGTATGTTATATCATGTCTACTTAATGGCCACCACAAATGTCCACATGTGTTTATTCAAGAAGAGGAGGTACCTCATCTTTAATAACATAATGGAGCAAGGTACCTTCAGCATTGTGATAGTAAAGGATGTTGTGTCAAAATACATATTTGAAATCTTGTTTATGAATACGTGTCTTTTCACTAGAGTTTAAATTAGAAGAATAAGTTTGATGTTCTACGAATTGAATGATGTCTTGATACGAAGGGATTTGTTTAATGGTAACATCCTCGATATGATAGATAAGTGAATATATTGGTTGAGTAGAATATGGAGATTTTTTATTTGTATAATAAAATAAATATTGGAAATAACTTGATGTGGATGAAAGAGAGAAGCTGAAGAGGCATGAGAATCAATAATGGAATTTTGATCTCTAGGAATAGGCTCAATAGTGAAACAGATAAAATCTTTAAAAAGAGTGGTTGTAATTGATGAAAAATAAGCTAAGAATCAACTAGAGCATGAAGGTATTGAATGTATAAATTAAGAGCATCTCACATGCCTAAAATGAGAACTTCACATTTGGCCATATTATTAGTGACATCAAAGGTGAAGCAGAAATCTAAAGGAATCATTTTCTTGAGAGGACTTATGATAATGAAACCTAACCCATCTCCTTGAAATAATTTAACATAATCAAATTGAAGGGTCCAAGTATCCTCATGTAAGTTGACATTAATTTTAGGAAGCTCCTCGATAACTACCTTTGGTTTAGTAGAACCAGAGGGAATGGAAGATTCTTCAAGATTATTGGATTCAAGCTTAGCAATAAAGCTATGAAAAAAATCTTTAAAAGAAATATATTGCTTAAGTCCTTCAATGTAAATGATATTGTCATTTGGAAGGTTATCTTGAAGAGAATAAGTGGCTAGAATGGGAGCTATAGTGATTAGCTATGACTTGTCCTTTGAAAACTTTTTGAGTGATGATGTGGAAATCAAATTCCATGAGTAAGACCATCCATTTGCCAATTATATCTCCAAGAAGAAAGATTTTAGAGAATAAATAATGAAGGGGCTCAGAATGAACAATGACATAAGTAGTTTGGTAAATCATATAGTGTCAAATCTTTTCAACTATGAAATAGATGATGAGGAAATCACAGTCGATTTTGGTATAACATGTTTCATAATTGATGAGGCCTCAAATAATGTAATAAATAGCATACTCTCTTCATATATCATGTTCTTGGGAAAGAATTTTCCCAACTAAAATAGGTGTGGAAGAAGTATATATAATCAAAGGTTTATCATTAGAAGGAGAATGAATTGTGGGTGGATGAATTAAAGACACTTTCATGTTATCAAAGGATTTTTTACATAGATCCTTCCATTCTAAAGCAGCACCTTTCTTAAGAAGGGAATTAATAGAGTGAATTTTATATTCCATTTTGGGAACAAATCATTTATTTTCCCCAAGTTTTCCTAAATAATTATGAATGTTAGGAATAGAACAAAGAATAAGCATGTTAATGATAACACTAATTTTGGCAGGATCAACGTCAATACCATGGAGAGAGACTAAGAATCCTAAAAAAATTCTAGATGTGAATCCAAAGGCACATTTTTAAGGATTAAGTCTAACTTTGTATTTAATAAGATGGTAAATGATGATAGCAATATCCAAAAGATGATTCTTACTATTTTTGGATTTAAGAATAAGATCATTCACATAGGTTTCAACAATTTTGTGAATGAGATCATGAAAGATGTGAATCATTGCTCATTGGTAAGTGGATCTAACATTTTTGAGGCCAAAGGGAATTTTGACATAGCAACAAGTGCCCCATGATGTGGTGAAATTAGTCTTATGTTGGTCCTCAATAGTGATATGAATCTGATTGTATCCCAAGAAGCCATCTATAAGAGATAACATTTTATAACTAGTCGTGGAATCAATGATTGCATTTATTGAAGGTAAGGGGAAGTTTTCATTGGTACAATTAACATTGAGATTGCATAAATCAATTAAATTTTGAATCACCATAGTGACTTTCTTAAGAATGGGAACAATGTTACAAACCCATTGAGAATAATCTACTAGTTTGATAAATTTACCATAGATTAATTTGATGATTTCCTTATGACATAAAGTTAGGACTTCCAGTGGAAATTTTCTTTGTTTTTGATGCATAGGCTTGGAATCAGGGTAATTAATGATCTTATGCACCAAGAGGCTAGGGTCAATGTAAGGCATATCCTTGTAGGACCAAGAAAAATCCTCACAATATTTGTCAAAGAATAAGCTAAATTTGCCATGTTTAGTAGGTGAGACTTCTCAAGAAACTATAATTGGTCAAGGACAAGATGGAGTACCATATTCTATGTAAGTGGTTTCTTGAATTGATTAAGAAATAATTTGTAAATGGTAGGACCGGTGGCATTAACAATGGGCGTAGATTCTACCCGTTTGGTAAAATAGTTAGTAGTGCTGATAATAAAGGCATGCCCATCTTGTGAGTGAGGAAGTTTACCAATGAGATCAAATCCCCATGTGGAAAATGGCCAAGGAGATTTTATAGTTTGAAACTTGGTAGGAGGTGAATGGATAAGATCATTGTGAAGATGACAAGGAGTACACCTTTCAGCATATTTGATTGCATCATTTTCAATATTAGGCCAAAATTAACCCATACATATGAATTTGCATGTTGTAGCATGTCTACTTAATGACCACCACAAATGTCCACATGTGTTTATTCAAGAAGAGGAGGGACCTCATCTTGCATAACATAATGGAGCAAGGTACCTTCAGCATAGTGATAGTAAATGATGTTGTGTCAAAATACATATTTGAAATCTTGTTTATGAATACATGCCTTTTCACTAGAGTTTAAATTAGAAGGATAAGTTTTATGTTCTATGAATTGAATGATGTCTTGATACCAAGGGATTTGTTGAATGGTAACATCCTCGATATGACAGATAAGTGAATATGGTGGTTGAGTAGAATATGGAGATTTGTTATTTTTATAAGAAAAAAAAGATTGGAAACAACTTGATGTGGATGAAAGAGAGAAGTTGAAGAGGCAAGAGAATCAATAATGGAATTTTGATCTCGAGGAATAGGCTCAATAGTGAAAGAGATAAAATATTTAAAAAGAGTGGTTGTAATTTCATGATATGTGATGAGGTTATCAATTTTACATTGATAATCACCATTCACTTGATGAAAAATAAGCTGAGAATGAACTAGAGCATGAAGGTATTGAGTGTATAAATTAAGAGTAGCTCACATGCCTAAATGAGATCTTCATTTTTGGCCATATTATTAGTGACATAAAAAGTGAAGTAGAAATCTAAAGGAATGATTTTCCTAAGAGGACTTGTGAGAATGCAAACTTACCCATCTCCTTGAAAGCATTTAACACCATCTAATTAAAGGGTCCAAGTATCCTCATGTAAGTTGACATTAATTTCAGGAAGCTCCTCGATAACTACCTTTGGTTTAGTAAAACCAGAGGGAGAGGAATATTCTTCAAGATTATTGCCTTCAAGCTTAGCAATAAAGCTATGAAAAAAATCTTTAAGAGAAATATATTGATTAAGTCCTTCAATGTAAAGGATATTGTCATTTGGAAGGTTATCTTGAAGATAAGAAGTGGCTAGAATGGGAGCTATAGTGATTAGCTATGACTTGTCCTTTGAAAACTTTTTGAGTGATGATGTGTAAATGAAATTCCATGAGTAAGACCATCCATTTGCCAATTATATCTCCAATAAGAAAGGCTTTGGAGAAGAAATAAAAAAGGGGGCCAGAATGAACAATGACATAAGTAGTTTGGTAAAGCATATAGTGTCAAATCTTTTCAACTATGAAATAGATGATGAGGAAATCACACTCAATTTTGGTACCATATGTTTCATAATCGATGAGGCCTTGATTAATGTATTAAGTAGCATACTCTCTTCATATATCATGTTGTTGGGAAAGAATTGCCCCAACTAAAATAGGTGTGGAATAAGTATATAAAATCAAAGGTTTATCATCGGAAGGAGGATGAAGTGTGGGTGGATGAAGCAAAGACTCTTTCATGTTATCAAAGGCTTTTTTACATAGATCCATCCATTCTAAAGCAACACCTTTCTTAAGAAGGGAATTAGTAGAGTGAATTTGATATTCCCTTTTGGGAACAAATCATTTAATTTCCCCATGTTTTCCTAAATAAGTATGAATGTCAAGAATAGAACAAAGAATAGGCATGTTAATGATAACACTAATTTTGGCAGCAATCAACATCAATACCATGAAGAGGGACTAAGAATCCTAACAATTTTCTAGATGTGACTCTAAAGACACATTTGTAAGCATTAAGTCTAACTTTATATTTAATAAGATGGTCAATGATGATAGAAAGATCCAAAATATGATTCTTACCATTTTTGGATTTAAGAATAAGATCATTCACATAGGTTTCAACAAATTTGTGAATGAGATCATGAAAGATGTGAATCATTGCTCATTGGTATGTGGATCTAACATTTTTGAGGCCAGAGGGATTTTTGACATAGAAATAAGTGCCCCATTATTTGGTGAAATTAGTCTTATGTTGGTCCTCAAGAGTGATATGAATCTAATTGTATCCCAAGAAGCCATCCATAAGAGATAACATTTTGTAACCAGTCGTGGAATCAATGATTGCATCTATTGAAGGTAAGATGAAGTTGTCCTTGGGACAAGTAATATTAATATTTTATAAATCAATGAAAATGTGAATGACCATAGTGACTTTATTCTGAATGGGAACAATTTTAGAAACCCATTCAAAATAATCTACTAGTTTGAAAAATTTACCTTCGATTAATTTGATGATTTCTTATGACATAAATTTAAGACTTTAGGTGGAAATTTTCTTTGTTTTTGATGCATAGGCTTGGAATCAGGATAATTAATGATGTTATGCACCAAGATGCTAGGGTCAATGCTGGGCATATCCTTTTAGGACCGAGCAAAATCCTCACAATATTTGTCAAATAATAAGCTAAATTTGTCATGTTTAGTAGGTAAGAGTTCTCAAGAAACTATAATTGGTCAAGGACAAGATGGAGTACCATATTCAATGTGAGTGATTTCTTGAATAAGCATGGCATTAACATCTTGAAAGTGGTATGGTGAATTAGGTAAGGCTGAAATTGGATTTATTTTAGGATCAATGCCAGCAACAAAGTTATTGAAGCAAGGAGTTTTAGTCTTGAAATTTCTTTATGATGCTACCAAGGAAGTTGAGGTTCTTGGACATGAAGTATCTCAAGAATAGGTTTGACACTAGGTAAGGTAAGAAGAGGACCATAATACTCAACATCTATTTCAAGATCTAAAATTTTATTGCCATGGATATCATACTAAGAATGAATCTAATGGACATTACTTGCCTTGGCATCTAGTGTAATTTCAAGAGTAGAAGAAGGAGATGGAGTAGAAGGGCTTGGTGTGCTTGTGGATTCAGTGATGAGAGAAGGATTAGATAGAATTATAGGATCTAACGGAGTAGGAAATTTTGGAGATTTAGATTGCATAATTTTCTCTACCACCCAAGGAGTATCAATAAGTGGAGGATTGAGAGGAGGTACATGACCCTCAAGATCTAAGGTATGATCCAAAAAAATGGTATGCACATTATAATTAAAAGCATGGATTTGGGCTCAATTTTTATGGTTATGTTGGACATCCAAGTCCATAGATTAAACTTGGACCATCATATAGTTGTCATCATATGTTGGAGAAATTTTACATGCTTGAGAATCAAGGAGAGTTTGAGAAGGTGAAATCCTAATATTTTTGAATGTATGAGGAGACATGATGAGAGATGTTTAAATAATTTAACTACTCCAAAATCATTGAAAGTGAAGGCATCTTCTGGTAAATAAGGATCCTGTGCATTACATAAAAGGGAAAAGTCGGTAATCTCATCAATAAGAGGAATGATACATTCTCTTGGTAATAGAGAAAGAAGAAGCCATTACAAAATGTATGGAGGTAACTTGGTAGTATTGCAAGTATCTTGCAACTAATTTGGCTCATCATCATCAGAATCCACAAGAGTAACTTGTAAATCATGACTCATATTGATGAACTCAAATAAAGGAGCATCATTAATCTTAGGATTTGTAGGAATATGATATTGAGGTTTAGAATTAGGAAATTGAATGCTCTATGGATTGGGATCGGCTTCATGCTTGTACATTTTCCCATTATGTAATAATTTAATACATTGACTACCATAAAAATTAATGTCCATCATTCGATGAATCCATAGATGACCAAGGAGGCTATTGTAAGATAAAAGGAGATCAAAGACCATAAGCTTGGTTCAAACGTTATTAGGTCCTATGGTTAATGAAACCCAGATATAACCAATTGGTTTTTGATTAGTCTTATCAAAACCATGACAAGTGAGATGGGTTTGTTTGAGATGATCATTTTTATAACTAAATTTTTGAATAAGCCACAAGGATGTCACATTAATACCAGAGCCTTCATCAACTTAGACTTTACATATAAGAGTGGTATTAAAGGATATTTTAATAAAGATCAACAAATCATCAACATGAAAAATAATTTCATCGTTAATCATATCCTCTTCAAGGAATTAAATAGAGGGTTTAGAATAAGGACATGTGGTTTAAATGGTATTGACATTAGTAGGTTGAGAATCAATACAAGGTGGTTATTTCATCTATGGAGGATGTATCTTCAATTTATTCAACATGTTGCATAAGGAATTTATGATGATAATTTGAAGTAAGAACTAACTCCATAAGAGGAATCTTTCAAGGCATAGAGTTGAGTTCTTCAAGAAAATTCCAATGTGATTTAGAAGAACCATCATAAGGTTTGGAAGGTAAATTAGTTTTTGAAGGTATAGATGTGGTTGGAATATCAAAATGAGGAAGTTGTTCCTCAGGGTTTTCAAATCAACATTAGTAGTGGTATTATATTTAATAATTTGTTCCTCCAAATATGGTTTTTAGGCTTGGTAACAGGATCTTTGTGAATAGGTTTACAATGATAATCAACTTTGGTAGTGTTGACATATTGAAAATTATTATAATATTGGTCATAATAAGCCATCCAAAAACATCCTTGACATTTGGTCGATTATTATAGGTAGAAGCTTTAAAACTTTGTCATTTTTGGGAAGCATCAGTGTATTCTTGACTACGAAGGTTGATCATAGCTTCATGATTGAATGAATCACCAAGCATATATGAGATAGAAAATTTATTAATCCCTATATAAGATTCATGACAATTCCCAATGTCAACGTGGAACCATAAAAATAAATTAGGGTCATACCACTTAAGAGGAGCATTGAAATAGATGAAAGGTTTCAAGGGTGGTAAAAATTGTTTCATGTACTGAACTAAGAGAGGTGTATGAGAAGGTGAAGGAATATCAGTTTTGAAAACTCCTTGTTTTATTTTCATGGTATTATTAGTGATAGAATTATATGTTTTAAAATATCCTTTAATAATTTTATTATTGGGTTTGAATTCCTTTATAATTTTATTAGTGACATTTAGCTTGATCAAGACCTTCATTAAGTGTTTGGGGAGCAAAGGTTCAAACCTTATAATGAAGAGTGGGAGTTAAAGATATGATAAAGAGTTTGAATAAGTTATCATTAGTCATGTTATTATTGGATTTATGAGCTAAATATTTTCATTTTTGATAAATTCATGAGCTAATTCAGTGGGAGATTGTTTAGCATTAATGAAGTGGCTAAGACAATTATTGGAAAGATCATTGTGTTGAAACTCTTTAACTAAATCTTCAATTTCCCAAATAGAATGTTGGGGAAGTTGATCATACCATTCTAATACATCATCAGTGAAATTTTTCTCTTTACAGTATATATTAGTGGAAAAGGTATTAGTTTGGATCCACTCTTTGTAAAGGTTGCCAAAGGCTTTGAGAAATGAGGCAAGGTTTTTAGTCCCATCATATTTGATAGTTGGAGATATGTTACCAATATCAATGGAAATAATAAAGGGATATAAAGGATCATTTTGAATGGTTTGAAACATCTTGTTATTCATTATGGATTAAGGAATAACATTACCTGAGGTATCCCTAAGAGGTGGAGGAATATAATTAGGATTAGTTTGAGGATGAATAGTTGGAGGTTGATTAGCCACATTAATTAAGTGTTGTTGAATTTGCATCATTTGGTTTGTATTAGAGTTTTACATAATTTTCATTTGTTGAATAACTTGGGCTAATAATTGAGTTGTATCAAGTGGTGGGTTGGTGTTAGCAGGATTACTCCCCAAATTGGTGTTAGGGGGAGGATTGCTAGAAGAAGGATTACTAGTTGGATTATTAAGTAAACTTGTATCAATCACTCCCACATTAGTTTGAATATTTTTAAATGTTTCTTTGTATGTATAGAAAGGATCAAATCCATCAAATTCATTTTGAGGTGTTATTTGTATCATATTGCAATTCATAGATGAAGGAGGAGAAGAGGTACCCTAAGAGTGATGGTTCTCTTGAGAGGAAAAGAGAAGAAGAAATGAACATACCATATAGTATCTAAATGGATTTAAACTATCCAAGAATATTCTGATAAGAGTCTTCATTTTGAATGAAGAAATATGAAAAAAAAATGCAAAATTAGAGAAATGGGAAACTAGATTGATGAACAAGGAAGGTAAAAAATAGTACAGGGTCTACTAGGTCAACCTAGCATAAAAAATAGGACCTAAAAATAATATAGGGTCGACTAAGTTGATCCATTGTAGTTCACATAGGTCAAAAAAGGTACAAGGTCAACTGGGTCAACGTAGTATAGTAGATAGGGAAGATGAAAAAGTTGATAATAGGTAAGAATTGAAATAAGACATTTTTGTAGCTAATCTTGAAAATAAAGATCTAAAAGGAAACAAATAGTCAATTGGATCAATGCTGGCCAATCTAATTGAGGCACATAAAAATAAACTTACACTAACATTGGCTAATGCAAGTTTTTGCACACATAATTGAGCAAAGAGCACACAATCAACTTGAAAAGTAAAGAGATAACTAATTGGTCAACCTGAATGTTAATTATATTATTAATATGTGATTCTTAATGTGATTGGAAGTTGGATATAAGCAAGGTACTGGATAGAAATCTAAGGGTGGTTTTAGGTAGTTTGGGATAAAAGGGACTGTAGTGGCAATGATACAAACTTGGTATTGGGTCCTACCCCTTCACTTCACACACCACAACAATAAGGGTGTCAGGTGCTTAGCTAGAATATACCATTAACTATGTTTTATATTTTGATCAAAGCATCAAGTCAGTTGCCCCCTTAGTGATAAAATACAAGTAGGTTGGCCTAGGGTAGACAAAATATTAAAGTGATTATTTATGTTATGTGATTTGGTTGTGTGTGCATAAAATATAAAATAGTGAACTAAATGATTAATTTAAAATGCCCTATTTAAATTATGTGAACTATTCTAAGCATGCAAGCAATAAGAAAAGAAAGGCGTGAACTAATTACTGAAAAATATAAGGTTAATTCCAATTTGAAACAAGCTATAGTGTTGACACTATATGCACAAAATATAGAATAGGGTTGATAGGGTTGAACCTATACTATGGAAGCAAGGTCTAAAAATGAAGTGGGTTAGAAGGGTTGATGTAGTTATTTCAGATAGCACATAGAATTGGGTCAGTAGTGTCGATCCAGTTGACTATGCAATGACAATTTTGAAGGCTATAAAATGTGAAAGGAAAGATAGAAAAAAAAAAATAGAGAGGTATAAATGAACCTTGGTGGATCAGAGATGCAATGAAGTAATATTACTAATCAAGAACCTTGAAATATGCTTGAGAATTCTACAAACTGGGTTGACAAGATCGATCAAGCTATGCAGGAACTTGCTACAGAGTACTAAAACTATAAGTGGTCAACTGGGTCAACCTAGTAGGCTAAATTAGATGTTTGAAAGGTTAAAAACTTGTACTAGGTTGATTGGGTTGATCATGTTATCTGTTCTTGGAAACTTATGCATAGAGATAAATAGCTAGGTCGATAGAATCAATCTAGTATGTCAAAATATATGATCAAAATGATGATCGAAGAATAAAATAAGTGAAATAAATCTTACAAGGGTTAGTTTCACATTGGGTTCACTAGAATGTATGCAATAAAAAATGCATCATGGCTATAAATCAATCTTGGCTCAGAGAAGATAGAGCATACCTACACTTTTGATTAAACACTTGTTAAGTGGAAGCATGACCAATATAGAGATCTGCTAAACCTGATTAGGGAATCACTTGTCAAAAAAAATCATTCTAGGAAGGGTTCCAAATCTTACATTCTAAAACAATCATATAACAAACCTAATGGAGTCTTAAGGTTTAAAACATTCACTTATTCTACTAATAAGAAAGTAAATCTAATCTAGTTCACACCAAATATTGTGGCACAAAGTGGGGGTTAGAAATAATAAAATAAACATTTATAGGGAACTTCAATTAAATTAAGTATGGGTAACACCCTAATACATAAAACTATGAAAGATAGTATTATTTGAGCCAACACTTATGCTACTTCTATCTACTAAAAGAGAAGAGAACAAAGTTAGAATATACTTACTTGAATGTGAACCCATCGAGACTCAATCTCTCCCTTGGCCAAAGGGGCTTCGCAAGAGGTTGTTTTGATTTTTAGGGATCACTAATAAAGGCCAAAGCATCCAAGACTTATCCACAAGACTAGATTCTCCAAATAAGAGACCTAAGTCAAGTCTTCTCAAGTAGAATGGTGGAAAATCAAATTGTGAATAAGCATGAGTGAATAATAACTCTTTATTACATAAATGAATAATGACTAAAATTATCTTGTATATATAGGTGGATCTTGTCCTAAATCCTTCTGAGAACGTCAGTTGTACAGGGTCAACCCAGTCAACCTAGTGTGCTTTTGGGGACAATTTACTAGGTTTAATCTAGGTCAGCCAAAATACTAATAAGCTAAGAAAGTGAAAAATTCCCCTAAACTATATTGGGTCAACCCATTTGACTCAGCACAACCAAATATCCAAAAGGGTTTTGAGACAAGAAAAGGAGGAATGGAAAGAGGAAATAATTGGAAGAGTATTCAAGGGATGATAAATTACTTAAGGAATGATTTTAAGAGTTGGTTGGATTGGTAATAATGTGGAAATAAGGGACAACAATCCTAAAAAACACCAAAGGTTTACCCACCCTTTTCTCAGTGCACCCCTTAGGGCATTCACTTAGAGAGATTGAGTCTTAATAGGTTCCTTCAAGATGTAAAAGATCATTATTTGATAAAAGGTTGAAAATATTATGTGTATACAGTGATTAGGTTCATATCCATGACCTTCCTTTCTTTATATTTGGATTATGTTCAACATTTGCTTAATATTATTGGGTTTTATTCGCTATGAGTAAAGAAATCAGCTTACAATGCTCACAAACTATTAAATTTTATCACCACCAATTCTAACACTATTAAAAGAGTACACTCTAGAATCTAAAAATGCTCCACACACCTATGGCAATATTAATACCATTTTAAAAGTCACAAACAATAATAAAATATAGATTGCATTCAAAAAATAATGTATGCATTTGGTTGTAATACATAATATTATAAAGAGCTCAAATAGATTTTTTGATATGTTGTACCACTATGAAAATCTAGATCCCTAAAACAAATAATTTTGAAAGGGATTCATGACCTATTTTATTTTGATTCTAAATAATATTTTTATATTAAGATTGCATGCAAGGACATAACATCCATATATAAAGAGGTTATAACAAGTCAAATGTCTAGGTTCATGCATGTTACATCCATGCATCATTTCACATATCAACAACTATTTGTTTGCTTATTTTTTTCCCCTAATAGTAGAACCTTTCTTTTTCTTTTTAGGTCATTTGAAATTAGATTTGTCCAAACTTGATCCATGTATTTATTTTTAGACTATTTTTTAGTAATAATTTCAAAGGTTAGGACTATTGGGAAAGAAAATTTCATGCTTCAAGGCTTTGTCTGTAACCTAATCAATCAAAATACATAATAAAGTAATAAGGAAAAGCTTTAAATCTCTATAATTCCTTACCGCAAAAACAAAGTTGATCCACACAAACCAAAATAGTAGTTAATCTTTAAAGTGTCTAAAAAAAAATTATATAAAATAACCTTAAAAAAAATTAATCAAAGGTTTAACATATGAAGTCATAATTAAAAGAGTTTACTAGTAATAGTCTATTATAAACTGCATATTATTTCAAGCAAAAGGACCAAACTTAGTATATGAGCATTGTCATTCAATTTCTCTACTCCTAGTGAATAAAAACTAATAATATTAAGCAAATGTTAAACATAATCCAAATATAAAGAAAGACATGTCATAGATTTGAACCCATTTACTATTAAAAACTATAATATTTTCATCGATGTTTTGTCCTTAACATAAATAAAAAATAGTAAAAAAATCCATGAATTGTAAATCCCTAATAATATCTTCTTTGTATGCCAAGAAATAATGACATTAATTGCATATATCCAACCCCCATTTAATTCCAAGTATTTTAATAGGTTTTCAATTCATCTTAACTTTGGCAACATGATAAATCAATTTTTTGATCCTGTCGACAACCACATTTAGTAATGTGTATTAAACACACCACAAAAATTAGACAGTTCAAAATCCCATGCTCTGTGAACAAAATATTCACTATAATTAATACCACCTCAAACAAATAGAGACTACCCATAACATAAAAATTTTGGTGCAATCAAAATGTAAAAAATAATATTTTTTTATTCATCCTATTAAAAACCTTGCACCTTACTATCCAAAAATTTCACTTATTTTTTTGACATGTAAAATTAAAATATCTGATTAGCCAAGAACCTAACCATTTATTACACATTAAATTAAATCAATTCATATAATATCCTTTGGGGACTTAAAAATAAGAAAATAACTTTTCATTTTAAATATATATTAAAAATCTAAAGATACTTTAATCTAATCAACATGTTGACCTTAATGTATTAATATGCCATTATTCAATTATAAGTAATTTTTATATAAAATATACCTACATCCACCTAAACATTTAAACATGTTCCATAAACTAAAAAAAATCATAATTAACTGGTAAATAAAATATTGTAAAGACATAAATATCCTATTTTTTTAAGAGATTTTCATAAAACAAATGTCATTATAATTTGTATTTTTATACGCTTAGTCATATGTCACGGAATCTACCAAATATAAATCTAAAATTTTTACCTTATAAATATTATGCAAATAATCCTTCTAAACTATTTTTATAAAAGACATATAATCCTAATATGATATATATCTTTTATATAAATATTCAATTTCATTCACATACTTTAAAAGCCATATAATCCTAATATGATATGTATCTTTTATATAAATATTCAATTTCATTCACATACTTTTTCACCTTCTAATTAAGATGCATACATAAACTTTAATGTAAATATGAAAAAGGGCAATAGCTTGAGTCCATGGAATAAGATTAGTTTTTACCATATGTTTGTTCTCCTTTTTAAAAAATTTAATCTTTAATGTATATAAATATAATAATAAACAAAGGGATTCTTGTTTTTGAATAAAAAATTATTTATGGTTAAGTATTTATTCATAAGCATAAAAATTACAATGTGACTAAAATTAGAGCTAAATATTTTATATTGAATTGTATATAATTATATTAATTAAATCATGTTTTTGAACATGTACTTAAAATATAATAATTTTCTTACAAAACTATGTAAATAAGTTTTAAAATATTAATAATATTTATTCATAACCAATCAATGTTACCTAACATTGATAGTATTTAATTCTAATTAAAATTAAAATTAATCTTATATTGATATTACATTATTGTATGAAAATTACTAAATGAATATATTGATATTTTAAAAAATTTAATTAATAAATTTTTTAATATTGTTATCATTAAGGTTTTTATAATATAATTTAATAAAATTCATTTCATTAAAATTTAATAATTCATTAATATTAATTATTGAAATTTAAAATTTAAATTAATAAATTATTTTTATTATATTATAAAGAATTGAATTATTCAAATTAATGATTTTACTTTGAAATATTAATGGTATAGTTAGAAATTTCAATATTAATATTAGAAAAACATACACTCATAATCTCTAAAATATACTTTAATAAATAATTTATAAACAAAAATAAGTAGCGTTTATGATAATGTATTACTTAAATAGCATTTATAATAAATAGCATTTATAATAAGATTTGACTTGTTCAATAATTAGAAATATTTTTTTAAGAATGCATTGAGTTAAATATTATTCATAATAAAAATAATTTATAGCATAAATAGTTATAATAAAAAACAAATATACTAATTAATAATGATATGAATTGTCATAGTAATTGATTGTTATGATATCAACATAAAAATATTCTCAAATAATACTCTTAAGAATATTCTAATATTTGTATGAAAAACTTTAAAAAAACTTTATAATTGTTAAAATCACATGCATTTTTAAAAAAATTGTCAAGCTGAATTGTCAATCTGAAAAATATAAGTTATTTACCCATTGGTACTTTCCCTTAACAACGATTAATACAAATAACCCATAAATTATCTCCAATAATATTTTAACTATGAATTGATAAATTATTCATATTTTACTTAATAATCACTTAATGGATCAAATCATTTTTTATTTATATGATTAAATTCAAACTCAAAAAAAAAATTGGCGTATATAACCAATTTCCAACAATGAATAATTTCCAAAAAAAGGTAAAAGGTAATAGATTATTCCATCCCCAAAAAAGTAATATTTTCACAATCCTTGTAAGTGTCGTGACAATAAATATGGTCTTAAGAGGTAGGAATTTAAGATATATAAATAAGGGTGCAGAGTGCCAAGTCCCTGCGGGAAGTGGAGATCGGTTTAGATCATGTTATTGATTCATGAAACTTAGATTTTGCAAGGTCAAAATTCAGTCTCTAAACAAGCATAGGCTATCGTTTGAGCCCTAAGCCTCCCCAAATAAAATTTAGGATACTAAAATCAGAACCTTGCATCATATTTTTATAAACGTATAGCAAACACATTCGGATATAATACAAAATGTTTTTCATTTTGAGATATGTAAAATTCAAAAGTCAATCCATGCACATGCAAAGTTATCACTTTGGAAAATTGGAAAAAATTGTAGTGTGGCTAGTTCAACAAATAGTGGTAGTAGCATGATCAACATCAATAGAAGCCAAAAATTATAAATAGTAAACTTACAAGTTTTCATGAGATATAAGTAGACTCATTGTTCAAAATATTTGTTCATGTGAAGCAATAAAATCAATATTAAAATCTTTGTACTAAATTTGAGAGTTCTTTCTAAACATACAAGTTAAAGAAAAAAAGGATTTTCTGAGATCTATAGTCAATGTTTCAAGAAACTATAGAAAGATTCTTGAAAACAAATTTTCAATAGAAGATTTCTAGATCCAAATCTGAGACAAAAAAATGTTTCAAAAATTCATGTATTCATTTCATTATACTAGTTCAAGTCAAACTAAAATTAAATTTTGCAACCTATGCACTAACTTTCCAGCCAAACGTAACTTATGAACCTCCCCACAAAGAAATAAAGTTGCTTTTTGATGGAACCTATCTAAAACAAATAAAAAATACAAAATAATTGTAAAAATTCAACATGACGCTTCTAAAAAATGAATAGATTGTCTAGGTTGGATGCATAAATCAAATTATGAAAGCTTCTCCAATTATTTCTTTCATAAATATCAAAAATTGGGGTTGTCATAAATATCCAATTATTTCTTTCAACATTTTGACTTCTGAGAAAGTACAAGACAATAGACTTTTTACAACCATGAAAAACATGCAAATGAATTTAAATAAAAAATAAAGCTAAAGAAAAAATGTAGGGGCAACCAAGATAGAATATCCAAATTAAAAAAGATAACCAAGAAAATGATATGATAATAAGATGCACCATTTTATTTGATTAAAAACTGGCCCACACAGAGCATATCATCTCAGGTAGAATTCTTTCATACAAATATTTCAGCTTTCTTGGAGGCCTAATGTGAAGCTATATATCCAATTATGAATAGCCTATTAAAAAGCCAACTCATGTCAAGCACTGATTTTGTTTTTTAAATTTACATTAATAATTACAAAGATATGGGAAATGCACTGATAGTTACCTAAACTTATTTCAAATATGCAATCTTAATAATTAAACCTTCCGAGTAATAACAGCCTTTTGTTCCATGGTGAACTTTTCCTAGTATTCTATATTATAACTATGCTTATAAAGTGGTACAAAAATGATCATTATACTAGTAAACACATCATTAACATTTCACCTGGAATGGAATCAAGCAATGAAGCGGAATGTTAAAGAAGGAAAAAATACCTGAAAATTTTGTATCTAGCTTCTCTTACTTCTCCTCCCATATTACAGACTCTCGGACACCTGAAATTATTAGAACAGTGTGAATTCCATAGTTCATCATTTCTGTTCTTCCTATAGGCCAATCCAAATGTGATGATCCTGCAGAACAGCAAATAAAAAGTAACTAACAATATGTTTGTATCACTTTTCCAAATCAACAATAATTTAGTAGTTTGTAACAACAAATAACATTATCCGAGGTAAAAGGCTTGTTCATAACCACTTGACATATACACACAGTTTCACATGATTAAAAACTTGGGATAAATTTAGGTGTGGAGGTGACATGCCTAAAGGATATAAATCCCCTGTTAAAGCTCCTCTACCTCCATGTTGTAATGGGAAGAAATCAGGAAAAAAGAAAAAAACTGAATATAGGTGCCAGATTGCTAAAGCCAAGAGTGCAGAACCATTGATATTCCCAGTGTTCTTTTTCTATGTGGGACGAACCAAATGGCCCTCCTTCAGTGGCAAATTACCGAGGGATTTGTAGATTTGCAGGACATACAAAAATAGGCTCTTAATTATAGCTTTTTTTTGTATAACATGTTTTTCTTAATCCACTTGCCCCCACGAAAAACCAAGATTAATATTTAAAACTACCATTTGCCTTTCGCAGGGTCTTGACGTTTTGCGCACTTGTTTGTATAGTATTGTGGATAGGTTTTCCCATTATACATCCGCCATGCTCTAGAACAATTTACAGAAAATAGGTTTACAACTTTTAAAATAAGATTGAATTATTTTCATTGTGATTACATGATTTTACTATGTATTTCAACTCAGTTAAACAAGTATCTCCAAATTTAAGTTGGTGGTCAATAACAAAGCATTTGTATCCAGGTGTAATCCAAGATTTTTTTGCTGTTATTATTTTTTTGTATAATAATTTATATATTTTGCTGAGATTTGTATTTGTTTCTCTAACTTCTGTATATGAACAATCCGAAGGTCCCTTGCTGATTTCCTTGCTTTTTTCAGCGGTGGCCGAATTCCCGACTTGAAACTCGTTCTTCAACAGACATCGCTGGTAGGTTCTCTCAACATTATCAATAGATGCTTCGATATCCATGCCCAGCACCTGCACAACACAACTATATTGTTTAAAGATCTTCAAATTATAACAGTTTATTTTCATTTAATAAAAATCTCCCCGATTTAATACCTGGAAATAGTCTTTTGAGCATATAAATTGTTGAACCCTACTTTCCCACGCAATGCAAGAAAAAATGAAACTTTTGGAGCGGTTCTCTTCCCCATCTACGACATGAATGCTATTTTTTTTGCAGAAGGATAACTTGACGTAGTGTAGCCTTTTCAGGTGAACCCTGAGATCTGTTACGGCCTCGTCTGAAAATGCAGTGGAGAATCCACGTGTTAAGAGCTTTTTCTTGACAAGTTGCTGTAAATACGAGAGGGAAACGAAACCCCCATCGACCAGTTGTCCGTAGGTGTGCAACTGTCAGCCCTAGCAATTACTACCTGTGAAACTTCTGTAACAGTCAGTTCTCGCAATTACTTCCTATGTAACTGGCACCACCCACTACCTCGATTTAATCAATGATTATACCTAAAATCACACTCTGTCTCGATCTCCCTAAAGTCCGAAATAACAAGAAATTTGCTTAGCCAATCAACATCCGATAAAATATAATATTATATTGAGCAGGTTAAAAGACATGCACTTATTCTTGGAAAACCTTTGCATATTTCCCAGGGGGAGAAAATGATGCATTGTGATTGGCCAACATAACAGGAAATAATAAAGAGTTAAGACTAAATGAATAAAATAGTCGCCTTCAGGACTAATAATATAGATATTAAATAAATTTGAAGGAGAAATTTTTATGTATGTGTATTTTTCTTTACTTTTAAGTTTGTGTTTAGCTACAAAATAATTATTATGAGCACACATTTAAAATAAAAATAGATAACAAGAATATAATTATTACTTATAATATGGGCTTTCAAGTATTAGGTTGTTAAAGTCTTGGAGCCTATAAAACCATATATATTATTCTTGTATAATCGTGAGTTATTTGGAAAAAGTAAATGTTGAACACAAAATAAGATATCTCTTTTATTATAGATGTATAACATAAATTATATATATATATAGAGTACGATTTAAAGATATTTAAACATAAAATGGAGTAAGAACCTTGTGCAAATACCTCCTTCCAACACACACACATTCAACTAGTAGGAATAAAAGATTTTTCTTTATTTTTTAATTATTTTTTAAAATAATTAAAAAATATTTTTAACAATGTAAATTTTAAATAAATATTGAAACATAAGAAATCACACCTTGTTGACAATATAATACAAGATTTATAATTAAAGTATTTCATACTTAAAACACATTAATCTTTTCCCTATTATATTAAATTAAGATAAATATATATTTACATCATAATTAAGAGGATCCCATCTTCATCAAAATCATAAAGACATACATAATTCTAAGTATAATTGGTCATTTTAACACAAGTTCACAATCCTTTCTTAAGAGTTTACAATTTAACATTATTAACCGTCCATACTAAGTAAATAGTAGCACATTTTCTCTTTTACAATAATAGACTATATTTTCTTTTCAAAATATTGGAGATAATAATACTTCCACAAAAGCATATCTCCCAAGCACAACAACTCAAAAGCTAAGAAAAAATGGAAAAGTTCATCTCCCATATATGTGGTGTCATCAAGCAACCATGATTGTTACCAACTATTGATCCCAATATGTTTCACAAAGAACCAAAATATGAGCATTGTTGTTTACATAAGGTGGAACATATAATAATAATTTAAGGCTTACGATTAACTAGACATATATTTAAAAACAATGAATCATAAATTTTAGGTAAGATAAGTAAGATGAAAATAGAGGGAAAACACATTTTTTTCTCCACTTTTAGCAACTAAAATCGGTAAGAGTTAAAATTTTGAATTATTATTCATTTAATTAAACACAACTAGGTTATAATTTCTATATGTGGACTCTTGGTTCAGTCTTTACTTTAAAATCTCTCTCTCTCTCTCTCTCTCTCTCTCTCTCTCTCTCTCTCTCTCTCTCTCTCTCTCTCTCTCTCTCTCTCTCTCTCTCTCTCTCTCTCTCTCTCTCTCTCTCTCTCACACACACACACACACACACACACGTGCGTGCACGCGCGCCCAAAAAAATTATATCTATGCAATGTAATAAGTAATAAACCACCTACTTAATTATGTAAGAGTCCACCATTTTATCTTTATCCTTTTGTCTCTATAATACTCTCCTTTGTTTACAACTCCCCCCTCTGAAAGTAGTAGTGAGTTGAAATAAAAGATTACCTACAAAAAAGAGGAGGTTTATATCATTAAAATATAACCATTGAGAGAAATGTGTCTAATCTTGGCCATGTAGTTTCACTCCTCTAGAAGAACCATACAAGGCTTCATCTTTGGTATGAGGTATTCCTAGAATGTCACAAAAAAATATACACACCCTGTAAGGTACTTAAATTTTACTCAATGGAAAATAAATAGTACAATCTTAAAATTGGAAAATTTTGGCTCGTAAGTAAAATAGGAATTCTACATTTATTGGAATGGTTACAAGTTGATATATAATAAAATTTTAAAATCCTATACTCATGGTAAAATAGTCTTTATGTACTAAATTGTAAAGGTATAATGTTTTCAAGGTTTACAAATAATTATTCAAACAAAAAAGTCAGGTCAAAATGCTAAGGTTCTAGTCTATGACCTTTATTTTATGTCTAAGTTAGGAGTGGTAAAATGGGTCTTATTTCCACCTATCATCCACCCCTTTTTATTACTTTCACACTCACTTCACACATCAAAATTTTCTCAACATGGAGGAGGTTTCTATCATTGAAATCCAACCATGGAGGGACATGTGTTCAATCCTAACCATGCAGCTTCATTCCTCCAAGCAACATAGAATATATCATAATTGGACTAAGGACTTCGTAGAATGTTAAAAAAATATATACACCCCAAGTCACCTAAATTTTATCCAATGGTAAACCAACTATACAATTTTTTATTTGGAAAGTTTTGTCTCTCAAGCAAAATCTAAATTCCACATGTATTTAAAATATTATCCTCATGTTAAAATAGTTTATATGTACGAATTTATCAAAGTATAATCTTATCAAGGTGTTAAAATAACCATTCAAAATAAAAATTATGTCAAATGTTAAGGTTCCAGTCTATGGTCCCTATCCCATGTCTAGGTTAGGAGTTGTCAATAGGTCTTTAGTCCACCTCATGTCCCACATTTTTTTTAACATGCACACTCACTTCACCCCATAAAAATGTTCACACACAATAAATTAATATCACAATAATGCAAAGTTAACAATCTCAAGATATATAAAAATAGTTCCATAGAATCCAACATGACCGAAGTCTCAATTTTAGTTCTCAATTATTTATATATCCTTGATGCCAAGGTGTTGATATAGTACATGGTTGTACCCAACCCTTGGGAAAATTAAAATTTAACCACTATGTGATTAATTAAAAACATGTCAAAAAATCTACTATCCAAATCTATACTCAATTTATGGTTAGAGAACTAATATCCACACGCGCACACACACACACACACACACATATAAACATGATTACAGCATAATAATAATGAATTATAAATGTAAAATAAAGAAGAATGCTACATCAAATATCCTAAACACATCCATAACCAATCCATATTGTGAAATAAAGATAAATGATTCAATTATATCCATAATCCTCAAAAAATATCAACTCAATCACTACATGAGTGTTAGAAATATCATGTCTTGAAATATACTATCACATAAAATATGTATAATGGTTACAAATATAATATCCATGAATATGTGTATGTATGTATGTATGTGTGTATGTGTGTATGTATGTATGTATGTATGTATGTATGTATGTATGTATGTATGTATGTATGTATGTATGTATGTATGTTTTTCCCCTCTATTTTCATCATACATACATAAACATGCTAATGATAAAGTAATAATAAACTAACTTTGTGAAAATTTAATTTAACATGTCCATAGCCAATCCATATGGTATAAATAAGATAAATGATATCAACGATGTTCATAATCCTTTGAAAATGTAGATTTATCCTTATTATTGAATCATGGGAAAGAGATAGGAATTTATATAGCATTTATGTAGAAGAATAACACCTATATCATTTTTTCTTAGGACTCCAATCACTACTAGAAAGTAAAATAGAAAATATAAATTGTATAAGGATACTCATCTACTAAAGATAACATATATTTTACCAAAGACACCATTTTATATCAACAACTAAGAGAATAAATACAACTCATAGCATGATACCCATATACTAGAGATAACATTTGTTTTACCCAAGATGTCATTAACTATCAACAAGTAAAACATGAAATAAAACAAATAAAAGATACACATCTGCTAAAGCTAACATATACTTTACTTGCAACTTTAATATGGTATTCAACAAGTGAAATCAATAAATACAAATCATAGTAAGATACCTATTTTCTAGAGATAATGTATGCTCTTCTCCTAAGAATGATACTCATCTAGTTTGCAGAAAGATTTCAATTTTCATATTGATCTTAATGAACATGGGAGGAGACTCAGTAATGGCCCCATAACCATATAATCCCCTCTATCTCCTAGGTGAACCAATGATCATCATACCCCCTTATTTACTCCTAGACATCATAGTAGTATACCTATTTTTCATCATCCAACATGTTATTAGATTTGTGACCAATAATGCATGTCAATGTTACAGTGTTATTTACCATGGAAATATGTATGAATCATTCAAAGTCAAATAAAAAAATCACAAGGTTATTCTATATAAATTCAAACATCATATATAAGATAAATTATAATCATGTTCTATATTCAAAGAAGAATGAATAATAACCATGTAAGTTGTTCATAATACATCCAACTAGATCATGACTAATCATTTTTTTTTCAATCCTAACAAGATATATCGATATTCAAAATCATATCACATTAGGAATAGAGAGAGGAATTAAAAAAATTCAATGTAAATAATTAATTCCAAGTATAATTCATAATTTTAACTGGAATGCTAGTATCTAGAATAAGTTAATTGAGATGAATTAAATCAACATATAAACATATCATGGATAATAAAGTGCTTTATTGAAATTTGAATTAATAAGTGAATAAACACTAATTAAAATAAATAATATATAATATATAATTTTTTGACAATAAAATCAAAAGACTAATTTTGACAATGCAACCAAAATAAAGGATCTTAACTATGAATAAAAGGAAAAACATAGTTTTAATGTCTAATATCTAACTCTATGAAGTTGACAGAAGGATAAAAATTAAAAAATAAGAACTAGATATGAAAGTATATAAAATTTGTCACTAAATCTAGTAAGGATAAGATCATCCAACTTAGGATAAGATCAACTCTAGTACAATCATGAACTACTGTATCTTGTCCTTTTTCAAAAATTAGGAAACTCGTGTCACAATCATTTGTGAAAATATAAATTAGGTATGTATGCATAAATTTGACCTTTCGATGTGTTCAACATACATGCAAATATACTATTAAAAGTTGAAACCCTAATAATGATTAAAATGGTTGAAATATTTAAAATATAATAATGATGAATGTAATGGGTTGAGATAACCCTAATCGACCTTGTGATGACTAAACACTACCTATGTATCCAATTGTTTAAATATGAAATTAAAAACCACATAATTATCCCACTTAGAGTGCTTTGTGAATTTGTGATCTTGCGACTATATGAATGCATATATAGGTGTTTTTGAATACTTTATCATGATTTAATTTGGATTGGATAAGATAGGCTTTGTACTTGGTTAAGGACTGATTTAAAATGTTATAATCATAATTAGGATTGGGTCAATGTGAAGTAGTGAAAGTATGCTTTTATATTGAAATTTACAAGTGGTAGAATAGGTGACTTAATTATTCCTTTATAACAATCCAAAAGGTAAAACCTCGTGCTATAAAATACTAAAAATAGGGATAAAAATGTAGGAGAGGGTTCAAATTTGAAAAATGACCATTATAATACCAAGGACAAAAACTTTTGCCACTTTTTTCCTCTACTAGACATTTTTTTCCTTTAGTGAAATGTGTGACTTTTTGGTTTTGGATCTATTGATACATATGTTTGTGGGTGTTTTTATAAGTCATAACATTTATGTAAGCATAATATATAAATTTATAATATAAATAGGTCCATATGTGTGCTTAGGATAGAGTGAGTTGTCGAAATAGGTATAGATTAAGTGCACACTTTTAAATTAAAGTGAAATATGGATAAAAATGATATATTCAAGTATTCATGACCAAATTTGAGTAACTAAATTTTCTATTTCTCTTCCCACCCCCACCTTTAGTACATAAATGAAATTACTAAAGTAAATAATAAATAGTACCTTATTATGTACAACACACTTTGCCTTTGGAAGAAGCTTCATATCATGCAAGGTGTTCCATGGAAAATTATACAATGATGTAAAATTAGTTAATGCTCATATGCAAAACTAAAAATTGAAATGTAACTTGAATTTTAAAAGACCAAATAATGAATACACATGTATGTGTGAAACCAATATTGCTCTTGTGAATTTTCTTAGATATAATGCTTTCTTGAAGTAATTAAAAGTTGTTACTTCCCATGAAACACTTAGGGAAGTTAATTCTTAGTTAAACCAATGGATATTGAGGGTGATCAAGATCCAAATTGAATTTAAACTTTGGATATAAAATAAAACCCATTTATAGACATAAAAGCATCAATTTGTGTTTTTGGTCTTTGCATATTAAGAGGTGAAATGGGTTCAAATCCAAAATGGATTTTGAGACATTATGCTAGAGGGGATTGAACCTTTAAGCTATGAATTATTAATTTTAACTAAATCAACCGTTTCAAATGACTTTTAGATTTAATTGTCACTTTATTCCATTTTTATTGAATGCATGATCAAAATAGAATGGAGAATGTCCATGATCCTATCATGTCCATATATATAACAAGTAGTATTGAAAAATAAGACATGAATTTGTGTCATGACCCATGAATTTTAAAAAATAGTATAGTATGCATGAATATGTATCATGCCATCATTGATAAATGTAGAATTTTATAACTATATGTAGATGCAAATTTGTAAATTATATTTGAAACTATGTACATGAACCTTTATCATTCCACTCAAAACTATATGAATTTATATTTTGATCTTACAATCTTAGTTTATTTGCATGTCATATGGCCACATAAATTGTGCCAATGATTAAATTTTGAAATATTATGAACCCTTTGAAACTATTTTTGAGTGATGGTTCTACCCAAATTGGTGGCAGAACTTCCGAGAGCCATAACTTTTGCATCATAGCTCTGTTTGACTCCTCGTTTGAACTGTTGGAAAGATAAGAATGAGAATAATGAAATGAGATGGATTATATATATGCTTAGTGGTTTTTTAAAATTTAAAACTCAAAGGAAGTGTCCAAACTTTTAATTTTAATAGTGCAGTCTAAAAATAGTAATTTCTTGAATTTTGTACTATTATAAATGATGGATGTTGAACCACTTCATCTCCCTAAATATTGGTGACCTTCCACATCCTCATCCTACCTTCAAATTATGTATAAAAATAGATGTATCCCAAAAAGGAGATCAGATATCTCTTCCCAAAGATAAACATATGTTTTATGCAATTTTCTGAGCAATAAAACATCTCTTCCTAGAGATAGAGTTATATAATTGTGTTATTTTGTGTTCTTGAATTATATTTTAGACAAAACCTTTGATTTTTGGATTAGTGGTATCAAAGCAGTTTGTCTTTAGAGTGTATGATCTCGAGGATGAGGCTAGACTACAAGAATCTTGGGTGGAAAATAACAAAACTAGTAGACTATCCACATGTTCGCTCCAAATGACCTCAAATGGTGGAAAAAATTGAGACATCTAATCCATTCAAATAAATGATGAATGAAGCCCTCCAGTGTTAGCAAGCATATATGTTGCAATAATTTTCTCAAATCCTCCAACAAATCTTGATGGAAAATTATGGCTCCTCATCTGCAACCCTTGGCTCTATGGAACATCTTTTTAGTGCTCTAACACCCTTCAAGGTTCAGGTGAATTTTGATATCCCTAGATTTGAAGGAAAAATCAATACTGATGTAGTAGAAAATTGGTTGGATCAATTGTCTTCATATTTTTATATAAATAAATTCAACAATAGAGAGAAGATCACTTTTGCTCTTTTGAAAGCATCATTACCCATCAAAAATTGGTGGGAAGTGTACAAGAAAAAGTTAAATATGGATGAAATTGGCCTTGAGGTGGAACCTACCTAGGATGATTTCATGAAAGATGAAAAGGAATAATACTACCCTATTGGAGCATATGATGATCTATATATATAGTGGAAACAACTTCGTCAAGGTAAGGAACAGTCTATTCAAGATTACACTAACATTTTCCATTCTCTATCTATGAGATTGGGCATCTAGGAAATTAAGAAACACAAGGTTATGAAATATCATGGTGGACTACAATGGTATATATGGGGGAAATATAACTATTCAATTTGGACCCTTAGTGAATCATACAAGTTTATGGTGAAGATTGGGTAGAACCATGGAAGAAAGAATACAAAGAGTCAGCGTTTAAAATGGAAAAGTGAAAAATAAGGTCAAACACGAGGCCAAAATTGGAAGCAAAAGGAGTTATAAGATAATAATCCACATAAGGGGAAGACTTGTAAATGGTGTGACTACCATAAAATTAGAACTCACTCCAAACCATCAAGTCCCTACTTTTTGAGTCATAATCCTTGGCATCTTCTGCTTTGCCTTATACACACCCTATAGTTGAAGAGGATGAAGAAGAGATTGTAGATTCTAAGCTTGATACCATCGTTGCTTCTATATAAACCCATGAGGAAAAGCTAGATGATATGAAAAGGTTGTTTCAATCTAAGTTGTGGGTGAAAGGTAAGCCTCTACATTTTATTCTTGATAGTAGGAGTCAAAATAATATAATCTCTACTAATGTTGTGAAAAATCTAAATTTTTATATGAAGCCTCACCTAAAGCCATACAATATTAGATGGTTGAGCCCAAGGAGGGACCTCCATGTGACCCACTAGTGTCTTCTTTCATATGCAATAAAACCTTTCCAAGATGAGGTTTTATGTGATGTGATCAATCTAGATGTCTACGATGTAATCCTTGGCCAGCCATTCATGTGTGAATGACATGGCATCTATGAATCAAGAAGCCAAAGGATCACCCTCACTCTTGGAACATGGTGCTATAAGGTACTAGAGGTACCACCTTCTACATATGTCTCCCTCATTAGCACTAAACAATGTAAGAGATTAGTGGAGAAGACAAAGTAATTTGTTCTCATGGTGGTCAAGCCATAGAGATCCACGAAGGTCGATGTTATAGCCTTGACTACACAATCAACACAATAATAGAATAAAATGGGTCAAATCATGGGAGAAAATGATGACTTATTCAAGTCACCCATGGGAGTTCCACTTCACTATCAGGTAAATAATCATGTGTATCATAGATCAGTCTTGGAGAATGATGAGATAAAAAGATAGATTCAAGAATTGATCCAAAAGGGTCACATCAAGCCGAGCTCTTCACCTTGTGGAAGCCTGATTATCTTGGCACCAAAGAAGTATGGAACATAGAGGCTTTACATTGACTATCAAGCCCTAAACAAAATCACTGTGAAGAATTGATACCCCCTCCCCATGATTTATGACCTATTGGACCAACTATGTGGTGTGAAATTCTTCACCAAAATTGATTTCAAATTTGGATATCACCAAATTCCTATCGACCCCACTAGCATCTGGAAGACTGCATTCAAATCTAGGGAGGGGCTCCTTGAATGGTTGGTTATGCCTTTTGGCTTGACTAATGTACCTATAACCTTCATGAGGATGATGGATGACATCCTGAAACCCTTCACCAACTCATTCATGGTTGTCTACCTAGATGGCATACTCATCTACAGTATAACATGGGAGGAACATCTTCAACATGTCTGTAAGGTGCTTCAAACTCTTTAAAAATATAATTTGTATGCAACTCTTGATAAGTACACATTTGAGATGAAAACAATTTAGTACCTAGGGTACGTTATGGATGAAGAAGGGGTCCATTTCAACCCAGAGAATATTTGGGTTATTCAAGAATGGCCTAAACCAAGGACCTTTACAGAAATTTGTATTTTCTTAGGTCTTGAAAATTTTTATCATAAGTTTGTTCTTGGATTCTCACATGTTACTTAGCCACTAAACCAAGTGACTAAAGGAGGAGCTAAAGTTGCATTTTAGTGGGGATAAATACAACAAAGAGAATTTGTGAATTTGAAAAATAGACTCTTTTCAACTTCTATTCTTGCCTTGGCAAACTTACATCAACCTTTTGAGTTGATGACAGATGCATCTGAATATGCCATGGGCTATCATCATGTAACATGGCCATCCTATTGCATATCATAGTGAAGATTTTAATGATACAATCAAGAAATACCTGACATACAACAAGGAACTCTATGTTATTATACAAGCCTATAAATAATGGAAACACTACATCTTGGGGAAAGAAAAAATCATCCATACCAACGATAGACCATTGGAATTCATCTAGACATAGATCAAAATACAAAGTGAGAGACACTAGAAGTGGACCACATATCTATAGTAATTTCATTTTATAATTGAACATAAAAAGGAGAGCTCAAATACCATCACAGATTGTCTGAGCCATCCACCATTTGTTGCACTCACAATAGTTTTTTATCTGTGTGAACATGAGACTGCCACCTTAAGTGCTCTATATGAAACAAATCATACCTTCACTAATACTTATTAGGTACTTCAAGAAGGTAAAAATGTCTCTAATTTCTATTTGTAAGATAATGTCCTCTATCACATGGGGCATATCTGTGTTCTAGTTGCATAGCAATAAAAGATGATATGGGAAGCACATTTTAGTAGGATAGCTAGGAACTTTGGTGTAGAAAAGACATTGGTAGTTATACTAAATCACTTTTGTTGTCCCCATATGTGAAAGGATGTGGAAAGGTACCTCAAATCTTGCACCCCATGTGTAATAACCAAGTCAAAAAATAATAATCAAGGATTGTACACAATATTGCTAGAACCAATCAAGGCTTGGGAATCTGTATCAATGGATTTTCTCTCATTTTTCCCCACTTCAAAACATATAAAATATTCTATTTTTGTTGTAGTTGATCATTTTTCAAAAATGGCTATGATTATTGCTTGTAAGAAAACTATGTCTGCTTAAAAAACTGCTCAACTATATTTTAGTCATGTATGGATCCATTTTGGTCTCCCCAAGTCCATTATTTTAGATAGAGATATTAGGTTTCTTAGTATCTTTCGGTCCACTCTATGGAAAATGATGGATACCAAGCTGATGAATTCCATGGCCTTCCATCCACATACTGATGGTTAGATAGAAGTGGTGAATCACCTTATTTTTCACATGCTTTGGATGTATCACTCCAAACATCCATGCACATGGGATGAGGGACTTATTTTCATACAATATGGATACAATCAGGCCCTATATAGCTCCACCAAGAATTATCTATTCCAAGTATACTTTAGGTTCTAACCCATGGCACCAATTGATGTAGCAATTCTATCCTCCACCATGAAATACACACCTCATAGGAGATCTAAGGTGGCAAAATCAACAAAGTTCATTGAAAAAATCCAACACATCTAGCAGTGGGTTCATGACATCTTGGAAAAGATGAATCAAAATCGTAAGAAATGCCATGACAAATATAGGGTTGCACATCATTTTTTTGTAGTTGACAAGGTTTGGTTGTAGATTCAAAAGGAATGACTCATAGGACCATATAGAAAAATTCAGCCTTTATGATATGGTCCCTACACCATCATCAGACAAGTTGGAAAAAATGATTTTGAATTGAACCTACTAGCCTACCTTGGTTTGCATCCAATATTCAATGTGGAGCTCCTCAAACCATATCATCCACCTCTGTTAGACACTTTAGTCATAGCAGAACAACTAGACATTGATGAGCTTAATACATAGAGTTTTGCTTCAATACAAGAAGATCAGATTGTGGATACCTAGATGAAGACAATAAGAGGGTGCTCTATTCCACTTTATCAAGTGGTCAAAATGGGCAAGCTTAGCCACCAAAGGGAGTGGCTCATAGAGAATCAAATAAAGACATAACTACCACACTTGATGATGAATCTTCATGCAATGGGGACCATTGATTCTCAAGGAGGGAGGAATGATCCAGGAAACACTTTAGGTGATAATTCTGGTGATGGTTCTACCCCAATTGGTGGTAGAACTTTTGGGAGACATCAATTTTGCACCATAGCTCCATTTGACTCCCTGTTTGAACCGTTAGAAAGCTAAGAATGAGGAGAACATGATGAGATGGGAAATATATATGCTTAGTATTTTTTGACCCCCAAAAACCCAATGGAAGTGTCCCAAAATTCAATTTGAATAGTGAAGTCTACAAATAGTAATGTCTCAAATTTTGTAATGTTGTAAATCATGGAAGTTGAACCATTTCATCTCCCTTGAGATTGGTGACCTTCCACATCCTCCTCCTACCTTAAAAGTATGTATAAAAATAGATGTAGCCTGAAATTGAGATCAGACATCTCTTCCTAGAGATAAGCATATGTTTTCTATAATTTTGTGAGCAATAAAATATCTCTTCCTAGAGATAGCATTATATGATTGTGTTATTTTGTGTTCTTCAATTATCTTTCAGCCAAAACATCTAAGTTTTGGATCAATTTTATATATCAAAAATGATTTTAATATTTAATAGGCTTATCTCATGTATGATAATCCCACTAAATTCCCCCATTTTGAGGTGTGTTAATTACTTTTAAAATTCACTCATATGAAAATAATATTTAACTTAATCATGTGTAGTAAGATTTAATCATTTCATAATTTAACACATTTTAAAAGTGTATTGACAAGTAAGATTTGTAACATTTGAATTATGTATGTAAAATATGAGGCAAGTCTTATAGAAAGGTATCAATTAAGATCATAGTAGAAAAAATTAGAATTAGTAATCTATGCATTAATTAGCTCATGATATGGATCATGGAACTCATCAAATTTAACAAGCTCAATAAGAACACAAACACAAAATCATAATGTCATACATTAAGGCCAATTTTTGAATACAAGAGACATGTTAAAATGTTACATTATTAATTATTGCATATACAAGGCCAAGGGCCACACAAAAATACACAAATAATGTTACAAATAAGGATTATGTTCAAGTGTTAGAAAACAAAGGGATAAGGGCCTTAAGGGATATACATGTTTAAATGATACACATACCAAACAATTATCTCATAGAGATGATCAAGAAAATTTTATGCAAGGGCCAAGTGTCATACACAATAGATAATCAAGATCTATTTGTCCATTTATAAATAAAAACATCAATGAAACATAAAAATAGAACTTTAGTCTACATTATATACACATAATATTTTAAACTTTTATCAATTACTAACACTTTAAATCTTGTAGGAACCCATCAAGACTCAATCTCTTTGAGTGCATGCCTTAAGGGGTGCACCGAGAAAGGGGTGGGTAGACATTTGGTGCTTCACATGATTGTTGTCCCTTATTGCCACATTATTACTAATCCAACTAGTTCCTAAAACCTTTCCCTAAGTTGTTTCTCTTCACTTGCACAATATTCTAATATTTTTCCTCTTTGCATCCTTCATTTCCTTTTTTAGCACCCTTTTGACCTATTCAACAAACTAGGTTGACCTGGTTAACCTAGTACAGTTTAGGGACATTTTAGCTCTTTTGATTTGTTGACCTCTCTATCGACCTAGCATAGATCTAGTGAGTTAGCTTGAAAATGTGCTAGGTTGATTGAGTCGACCTAGCACAACCAACATATCCAAATGATTTTAAGGTAATTTTCACTTGTAAATACAATATCATTTCAGTCATTATTTATATGTGTAATCAAGATTTATTATTCACTCACACTTCTTTATAATATGATCTTCCACCATTCTACTTGAGGAGACTTATCTTAGGTTTCTTATTTTGGAGAATCTAGTCTTGTAGATAGGTCTTGGATGCTTTGGCCTAAAAAAGTGATCCTTATAAACCATAAAAACCTCTTGTGAAGCCCCATTGGCCAAGGGAGAGATTGAGTCTCAACAGGTTCACAATCAGGTAAGTATATTCTAACTTTGTTCTCTTCTTTTTTAGTAGATAGAAGTAACATAAGTGTTGCCTCAAATAATATTACTCTTCATATTTCATGTATTAGGGTGTTACTCATACTTACTTTATTTGAGGGTTTTTATACATGTTTTAATTGCTCTTATTTACTAACCCCTCCCTTTGTGCCACAAGCTTTGGTGTGCACTAGATTAGATTTACTTTTCTTATTATTATATTAGTGAAATATTAAATCATAAGACTCTTTTAAGGTTGTTGTGAGATTATGTTAGATTGTAGGCTTTAGAACCCTACCTCACATGGTGTGTTGTGACAAGTGATCCCCTAATTGGTTCTATTGGATCCTCACATTGGTCATGCCCTCACTTAACAAGTGTATACCCCCAATCAAAAGTGTAGGTGTGAACTATCCCATCTGATCTAAGATTGATTTATGAACATGATGTATTTTCAATTGCATAAATTCTATTCAACCCAATGTGAAACTAACCCTTGTAGGATTTATTTCACTTATTTCATTTGTATTCATCATTATTTTTATCATATCTTTACTATATTGGATCGACCCTATCGACCTAGTTTATTTATCTCTATGCATAGGTTTATACGAATAGATAACTAGATCAACCAACTCAACCCAATATAGATTTCTAAACTTGAAAACTTCTATTCAGACAACTAGATCAACTAGCTTGACCTAGTATAATTTTTTAGGTTTCTAGACTTATATTTCAATCTATTATGTTAACTAGGCTAACCTAGTGCATTTTCAACACTTTTTCAATAAGTTACTATATAACTTGATTGACCAGCTCGACCCATTTTGTAGGTTACTTCCATTCTTATCTAAGCTCTCTTATCAATAATCTTCTCCTTTTCATCTCTAAACTATTCAATTCAGTTTTTGTTTCCTCTATATTTTTATTTTTTTGCACTTTCCTTTCAATTTTCCAGTCTTCAAAACTGCCTCCATACAGTCAACTAGGTCAACCCTGTCGACCTAGTTCTATGTTCTATGTTTTCTAAAATAACTAGGTTAACCTAACTGACCTAGCTCACTTTTAGACTTTGCTTTCATAGTATAGGTTCGACCCTGTTGACTCTATTGTGTATGATTATTCATATAGTTTCTCAACTATACCTTGTTTTAAAGTTGGAATGAACCATATATGTTAATCATAACTATATTTTAAGTTTCTTGCATGCTTAGAATATTTGACATAGTCTAATTAGGGGATTTTTCAATAAATCGCTTAGTTTCACTATGTCTATTCTTTTGCACACATAGCCAAACCACATAAACATTAACAAGCATTTAAACATTTGACTACCTAGGCCAACCTACTTATATTTCACCATCAAGGGGGAAGCTAACTTGATGCTCTAGTCAATTATAAATCATGGTTAATGGTATATTCTAGCTAAGCACCCAACACCCTTATTGTTGTAGTGTGTGAAGTGAGGGGGTAGGCCCCAATACCAAGCCTATATCATTTTCACTACAGTCCCTTTCATCCTAAACTTACCTAAAACTATCCATAGATTTATATCTAGTACCTTTCTTATAACCAATCTCCCTTTACATTTAAAATCATTTTTAAGAATATAATCAAAAATCTAGGTTGACCAAATAGCTAGCTTTAATTTAAATTTGTTTGCTTGTTCTTTGATCACTTGTGTGTGCAAAATCTTGCATTACATAGCTTTAGTGAAATATTTTTCTTTGTGTGCATCAATTAGATTGGCCAACATCAATTTAGTTTATTGTGTGTTTCCTTTCTTCACTTACTTTCTTAGATTAGCTACAAATAGTATGTTGTCATTTCCAAGCTTGTTATCAATATTTTCCTCTTCCCTATTCACTATAATAGGTTGAATTGGTTAACCATATACTTTTTCTGACTTTTACGCACTATACTAGATCAACCTAGTTGACCTAGTATAGTCTGTAGCCCTATTTCCTTCACTAGGTCGATCTAGTCAACCTATTATTGTTTCCTGCTTTTTTGGTTTTTCAATCTAGTTTCCCATTTCTCCAATTTTGCATCTTGTTCATTTTTATTCATTTAAAATGAGGTATCCTATTAAAATATTTTTGGATAACTTAAATCCATTTAGATACTATATGGGATGTTCATTCCTTCCTCTCTTTTCCTCCTAAGAGATCCATCACTCTTGGGTCACCTCTTCTCCTTCTTCATCTATGAACTATAACATGGTGAAAATAACACTTTAATATGAAGTTAATGGATCCAATCCTTTACATAATTATCAATACACTTCTCAAAATCTCCAAACCAATGTGGGAGTAATTGATATAAATCTATTTAATAATCCCACTAATAACCCTTCTTCTAATAATCCTTCCCCTAACACTAATGTGAGGAGTGATCCATCCAACAGTAACTCACCTCTTGATACAACCCAAATCTTATCTCAAGTCATTAAACAAATAAACATCATGCAAAAATATTATACCAACCAATGATGCAATTTCAATAACATCTAATCGATGTGGCTAATCAACCTCCAGCTATGCATCCTCAAGCTAATCCTAATTACATTCATCCACCTCTTAGGAATGCCTCAATAAATTTTATTCCTCAACCCATAATCAATAAAAAGATGCTTCAAACTATTCAAAATGAGCCTTTATCACCCTTCATTATATCCATTGATATTGGTAACATAAATTCAACTATCAAATATGATGGGACTAAAGACCCTGCTTCATTCAACAAAGCCTTTGGAAACCTTTACAAAGAGTGGATCCAAACTAATACATTTTCCACAACTAAACTATTAGTCAAAACTTTCATTAGTGATGTATCAGAATGGTATAATCAACTTCCTCAACAATCTATCCAACAACTTGAATATTTGGTCAATCCTTTGGTTAAAGAGTCTCAACACAATTATCTTCCTAAAAATTATCTTAATTACTTCATAAATGCTAAGAATTCTCTTAATGAATCAGCTCATTTATTTATTAAAAGATGGAAATATTTATCTCATAACACTAATCATAATATGATTTATGATAATTTATTCAAACTCTTTATTACTACTTTGACTCCCAGTCTTCAATACAAGGTTTGAAACTTTGCTCCTCAAAATCTTAATGAAGCTCTTGACTAAGATAAGCATCAAGACTTTATTATGAATAAAGTCCAACCCAATCAAAAAATTATTAAAGGATATTTTCAAACATATCATGCTATCACTAGTAATACTCCCCAAACCAAACTTAGAGTTGCCAAATCTGATGTCCCTTTACCATCTCATACACCTCTTTCAGTTTAGCAAATGAAACAATTTTTATCACCCTTGAAACCTTTCATTTATCCCAATGCTCCTCCTACGTGGTATGATCCCAATCTATTATGTTGGTTCCATGCTGACATTGGGCATTCTCATGAATATTTTAGAGGGCTCACCAAATGTGTCATTTCTTATATTCTTGGTGAATCATTCAACCATGAGGTTATGATCAAACTTCGTCATCAAGAGTATGTTGTTGCATCTCAAAAATGACAAATATTTAAAACTTATAATTCTAATAATAAAAAATTGTATTGAAACAATACTCAATCATATGTTATGTATGTTTGTGCCATTGATGTTAATTATGACCTATATTATAACAATTCTCAATATGTCAATGTTGTTAAGGTTAATTATCATCATAAACTAGCTCACAAAGATCATGTTACCAATCCTAAGAAACCATATTTATAAGAACAATTTATTAAAGATAATACTACCACTCATGATGATTTGGAAGTACCCGAGGAACAAATTCCTCCTTCCAATCCTCCTACCACATCTATACCCTCTAAATATAATTTACCTTCTAAACCTTGTACTAGTTCTTCTAAATCACATTGGAATTTTATTGAAGAATGCAACTCTATGCCTTGTAAGATTCCTTTTATGGAGTTAGTTCACACTTTACCTTATCATCGTAAAGTTCTTATTCAACAACTTCAAGAAATTGAAGATCCATATTTCATAGATGAAGAACCACCTTCTATCCATTCTCAATTAGTTAATGTCAATACCATTGAGACTATGTGTCCTTTTTCCAAGCCTTCCATTGAATTTATTTAAGATCACATGATCAATGAAAAAAATATTTTTTCCACCATTGATCTGCCACTCTTTATTAAAGTAGCCATTAATACCACCCTTATTAGAAAATTTCTAGTTGACGAAGGTTTTGGTATTAATGTCACATCTTTATGACTCATTCAATAACTTGGTAATAACAAAGATCATCTTAAGTAAACCTATCTCACTTGCCATGGATTTGATAAGACTAATCAAAATCCACTTAGTTGTATTTGGATTCTATTAACCATAAGACCTAAGACTGTCAGAACCAAGCTTATGGTCCTTGATCTTTCTTTATCTTATAACATTCTTCTTGGTCATCCATGGACTCATAAGATGAGGACCATTACCTCTTCTGGTCTTTAGTGTATTAAATTCTTACATAACATAAAATTTTACAAACATGAAGCTGATCCCAACCCATATATCATATAGCTTCCTAATCCTAAGCCTGAATATCAAATTTCTACAATTCCTAAAATCAATAGTGTTCCTTTACCTAAGTTCAAAAACATGAATCTTAATCTTCAATTTACTATTGCATATTATGATGATGATGAGCCTAATGAGTTGTAACACACTTGTAATACCAAGAAGTTACCTCCATATATTTTGGATTGGCTTCCTCCTTCTCTCTTACCTAGATATCATATTGTTCCTATCATGGATGAGATTACCGATTTTCCCTTCTCATGCAATGCTTAGGATCCATCTTTACTTGAATATGCCTTCACTTGCAATGATTTTGGAGTGGATAAATTATTCTAATATCCTCTCACCATGTCCCCTCATACATTTATCAACATTGGGATTTCACCTTCTAAAACTCCCCCTGATTCTCAAGCATGTATGATTTCTCCCACATATGATGACAACTATATCATGGCCCAAGATCACTCTCTAGACTTAGATATCCAACACTATAAAAATATTTTATCCCAAATTCATGCCTTCAACTAAGATATACATACCATATCTACACATCATGACATAGATCCTGAGGGTCATGTACCTCCTGCCAATTCTCCACTTATCAATACTCCTTGGGTGGTAGAATAAATTTCACCTTCCGAACCTACAAAATATCCTACACCTTATCTACCCTTTTTGATCCTATCATATCTTCATATTCTTTTCCCATCATTGAATATATCAACACCCCCATCTCTTCAGATCCATCCTCTTCATCTACTACCAAAATTATGCTTGATGCTAAGGCAACTGGTGTCCATCAGATTCATTTTGAGTATGATGACCATGGAAATCAAATTCTAGACCTTGAAGTAGATGTCAAATATTATGGTCCTCTTCCTACCTTGTCTAGTGATGAAGCTATTCTTGAGTTACTTCATGCCCAGGAACCTCAACTTCCTAGGTAGCATCATAAACTTGGCAATTTTCACACTAAAACTCCTTACTTCAACAACTTTGTCACTAGCATTGATCCTAAAACAAATCCAATTTTATCCTTACCCAATGTATCTTACCAATCTAGAGATGGCAATGCCATGCTTATCAAAGAAACAACTTGTATCAAATATGGTACCCCATCTTCTCCTTAACCAATCACAGTTTATTGAGAACTCTCACCATCTAAGCATGACAACTTTAGCTTATTCTTTGATAAATATCAAGAGGCATTCACTTGGTCCTACCAAGATATGCTTATCATTAACCCTAGTATTATGGTTCATAAAATCATCACTTATCCTGATACCAAACTTGTGCATTAAAAATAACAAAAATTCCCACCTAAAGTCACTAATTTATGTCATAAGGAAATCATTTAATTACTAGAAGCTAAATTCATTAAACCAATGGGTTATTCTAAATGGGTTTCTAACATTGTTCAAATTCATAAGGTCACTATGGTCATCTATATTTGTATTTATTTCCACAACCTTAATATTGCTTATCCTAAGGACAACTTCCCTTTGCCTTTAATAGATGTCATCATAGATTCTATGTTTGGTTATGAAATGTTGTCTCTTATGGATGGCTTCTCAGGATACAATAAAATTCACATCACTTCCAAGGACCAACATAGACTAATTTCATAATGGAATGGGGCACCTATTGTTACATCAAAATTCCCTTCACACTTAAAAATGTTGGAGCTACCTATGAACATGACATGACTCACATATTTCATGATATCATTCAAAAAATTGTTTAAACCTATGTGGATGATCTTATTACTAAATCCAAACATCATAAAAACCATCTTTCTTATCTTTCTATTATCTTTGACCATCTCATCAAATATAAAATCAGACTCAATCCTTTCAAATGTGTTTTTGGAGTCATATCTATAAAAAAAATTAAGATTATTAGTCTCACTCCATGGCATCGATGTTAACCCAACCAAAATTAGTGTTATTGTTAATATTCTCATTCCTCAATCTATTACTGATTTCAAACTTATTAGGCAAACTTGGGGAAATTAGATGATATATCCTTGAAATGGCTTATCACATTAAATACATTAATTCCCTTCTCAAGAAGGGTAAAACTTTAAAATGGATGGATCCATGTCAAAAAGCCTTTGATGACATGAAAGAATCATTTTTTTATCCACCTACACTTTATCCTCCTTTTAATGATAAACCTTTGATTATATATACTTCTTCCACACCTATTTCAGCTGGGGCAATGCTTGCCCAACAAGATGATACATAAAGAGAGTATGATATTTACTACTTTAGTTGATGCCTCACTGATTATGAGACACATTATACCAAATTTGAGCATGATTTCCTTGCTATCTATTTTGTAGCTAAAAAACTTCATCACTATATTCTTTTCCAAACTACTTATGTCATCATTCATTTTGACCCCCTTCATTATTTCTTCTCTAAATCCTTCCTTCTTAGAGATAGAATTGGCAAATGGATGGTCTTACTTATGGAATTCTATCTCTGCATCATCACTTTAAAAGTTGTCAAAGGATAAGTCATAGTTGACCAACTTATCGCAAATCCCATTCTAGCCACTTATTCACTTCAAGATGACCTTTTCAATGATAATATCCTTTACATTGAATTTCTTAATCAAGATATATCCCTTAAATAATATTTTCATAGCTTTATTACTGATCTTGAAGCCAATAATCTTGAATAATCTTTTACTCCCTCTGATACTACTAAACCAAAGGTAGTTATCAAGGAGCACCCTAAAATCAATGTTGACTTGCATGAGGATACTTGGACTCTCCACTTTGATGGTGCTAAATGCCTTCAAGGAGCTACGGCAGGTTGCATTCTCACTAGTTCTCTCAGTAAGATCATTCCGTTAGCTCTTTTCTTTACTTTTGATGTCACCAATAATATGGTTGAATATGAAGCTCTTATCTTAGGCATGAGAGCTGCTCTTGATCTTGACATCCAATATATTCATGCTTTAGGTGATTCTCAACTCATTTATCATCAAGTTAATGGCGATTATCAATTTAAAATTGAGAACCTTATCACATATCATCAAATTATAACCAATCTTGCTAAGGATTTATCTCTTTTGCTATCAAGCCTATTCCTTGAGACCAAATTCCATTATTAATTCTCTTGCCTCTTTAGCTTTTCTATTTCATCCTCATCAAGTTATTTCTGATCCTTCCTTTATTATACAAATCAAAAAATCTCCAACATCTATCCAACCACCTGATTAACTTATATGTCACATCGAGGTTGTGGCCATTTGAGAAAGCCCTTGGTACCAAGATATCATCCAATATTTATAACATCAAACTTATTCTTTTGATCTAGATTCTCATGAAAAGACATGCATTTGTAAACAAGATTTCAAATATGTGTTTTGACACAAAATATTTTACTATCATAATGTTGAAGGTACCTTGCTTCATTATATTATGCAAGATGAGGTCCCTCCTATTCTTGAACAAGCACATAAGCATATTTTTTGTGGACACTATAGCGGACATGCTATAACACACAAATTCCTACATAAGGGTTACTTTTTGCCTACTCTTGAAAAGGATGCCATTGACTATGCTAAAAAGTGTACTTTTCATCTTCATAATGATATTATCCATTCATCACCTACTAAGCTTCAAACTATTGAATCTCCTTTCCCATTTTCCACTTGGGGATTTGGTCTCATTGGTAAACTTCCTTGCTCCCAAGATGGGCACATTTTTATCATCACTGTTACCAATTACTTTGCCAAGTGGGTAAAATCCATGCCCCTTTTTAATGTTACCGGTCTTATCATATCCATATTCATTCTTAAATAGACAATTTTTCACTTTGGTGTTCCTCATACCATCATTTCAAACAATGATGGTAACTTCAAAAATAAACATGTCAAACAACTTTGTGCCAAATTTAAAATCAATCACAAGTTTTTCATGCCTTACCATCCATAATGTAATAGTCAAGCTGAGGACACCGATAAAATTATTAACAAAATTCTTTGAAATAAAATTTTTGAAACCCATATGGATTGGCATATTCATCTTTACCCTACACTTTGGGCCTATCGGACTAGAATACATACTACCATTAGGGCAACTCCATTTTCTCTAGTCTATGATTCTAAGTTCGTTCTTCCTCTTGAAGTTGATCTTCCTTATCTATGTATATATATTCATGGTATTATTCCTAATGAATAATTATGTGAAGCTCACCTTCATGCCCTTGATCTTCTTGATAAACATCATCTTTTTGTATTGTAACATAACTGCCAATACAAGGCTTGTATCACTCGATAACATAACAAGCATGTTAAAGTCCACACTTTTAATGTTGGTAATGTTGTCCTTAAATTATATTACACATATGATAAAGAAGGTAAATACATCCAAAATTGGTGGGGCCCATATTTGGTTAAATACTTCCTATTGAGGCCAACATCCCCGCTATTTTTGAAAATTGGGGCCCTTTAGATGTCTTAGAACCTTGTTAGTAATAACATCATTGTGATTCTAGGTTTTTGTACAATTTGAATATCATCCACTCTAATAAGGTAGCATATTATGTGTATAATTAAGTTTGGTTTGCATAGTGTTAATAATGGTTTACCCTATTTTTTGAGAAATGCAGGTTCCATAAAGAAAACACTAGTTTTTACTAGTTAAGGAATCCACCATACTTCTACTAGCTATTAGTCTACGAAATTTAATCTTGGACCCCTTTTAGTGGAACCCTAAGTTAAAAAAACCCTTTGATTTTAATTCAAATTTAGTGGGAATAAATTGGTTGGAACGTTCAACACTTGAATTACTTTAGTCAAATTTTATGTTAAGGCCTAGTCATGCTTATTAGCATCAACCAAAACTTAATATAAAATTAGACCTGAGTCTTTGTGTTTTCCTCGTAAATGTCATTATTTATTATAACTTTGTTTCAAATGGTTTCATGGGGTCCCCTTTTTTATTTTCTAGCTGAACCCCTTTTGAATTAAGGCTTAACCTAAGTTTTAATTAGAAGACCCCCTTCATATTTATTAATGCAAATGGGGCCTTATAATTAAAACTTAGCCTAGGTCTTTATTAACTTCAGGTCCTAACTTAAACCTCTTGCATCTCTCAAGATCCAATGATCATTATTTCATTGTGAGATCTAATTTAATGGTGTGAGAAGAACCTAGATATAACAATCATCGCTTCATTATGGGATCTGATCCAATGATACAAGGTGAAGATTGAAAAGTCAAAGCTATGTGAAGACACTAAGTGGCGATCATTTATACCAAGATTCATTGGTATAGGGTCCCACTTATTAAATATAGCCAATAACATGTGACAACTCAAATCTTCATCCAACAGTCCTCGTTTCTCAAAATCTGATGAAATGTGTTGATTCCAAGATCTTAAGAAGCTCTGAGAGGATGCCACATGACACCCTCACATTAAACCATAGGAACTTCATGAATCTAAAATTGACACTCTCACTCACATCATTTGACAACCAAGAGGATGTATATAATGCGATCAAAGCCATCAAATTTATCATAATCCAACATTTTTGCCTAGATAAGGGGGGCATGTTTTGAATATTTTTAATGGGTTTCACACTAATATTCTAGATAAAATTAATATTTAGGTGTTTAACCTAAGTTTTATTTGACCCTCAGGACTAACTTAAACCTCATGCATCTTGTAGGATCCTATTACTCTCTCTTAATCATACCAACATGATCCAACGGTGCAAGATCTTCAAATAAAGACTCAGGGAGCTTGAGAACTCAACACATGTAAACATCTCAAAAATTAGAAATTAATGGTGTGATGATATGCTAGGTGGCATAATTATGGGGCTTGATACTTATAATGACCAATGAGGTAACAAACCTAGGATTATGATTAATATTTGGCACTTGATCTTTGGATCTTGTTCCAACAAAATGAAACCAAAGGCAAAATTAAAAGGCTAATGACTAGTTTTCCTTGAGACAATTATGAAAAACACCATGAAAGGATACCAAATAGATGACACATAGAATCCATGTAAGCAAAAGATGACAAAACTTAGATTTTATCCATCTATAAAAGAAAAGGTATAAATACATAAGTCTTAATCAAATCAAATCCATGAACTAACCTAGGTCTAAATCACCTCCACCATTAAAGCTCTCAGAGAACCTAAAATCTTTCATAAAATAGGGAGATTTTGAATGGTTGAATCATAGTTGAACCTACAAAACAATCTTAAGTGAAATAAGGACAATCTTGAGACTTATGTAGAGTAAGTGTTCAACATTTTGAAAGGTTGAGAAGCAATGGCAATGGGAAGACAATAATGGAAGGAAGAAATAGAGCTTTACTTGTCCACAAACCACCTAGGTAGGGTTTTCAAGGACAAAGAGTTAGACGTTATGGAATTGAATAATGGGAGAAAAAATTGGTCTAAGATATTCTTTGCCATAGAAGAGATGCAATCACTCACTCAAAATGAGAGCATAACTAAGGTATTCAAAACCAAATATAAGGACTTGGTCATTATAGAATTGGCTGGTCTTCACCGTGAAGCTATTAAACCTGAGGTACTTCATTTTGTCAATGTAATTGCTCCATTTTTTATTTAATATAGCGTGGATAATTACTACCTTGTAAATTATGGAACATCTAAGAAAATTGCATACATTTCCCCTATAGCCTTTTATTTTAAGGATACTACAAACTTCCATGGTCCCATGTTGATTTTCCCTCAATCAAGAATTGGAGCACTCAAAATGACCTTGACACCTTCCTAAGACCATGACTCAACCAAGGAAACCATAAATTCATAGATTTACAAGAAAGGATTCTAATTGTCTAGTTTAGGGAGGAATTACTATTGTCATGACTTTGTTGAATAGAATTTTTAGGGTTTCCATAACCACTTATGTCAATCCCACTTGGGTTTCCTATGTGCACTTATTCATAGATCAAAAACTCACCCTTCTTATTGAAGACATGATAAGCATCCACCTAAGTCACCAATTTTATGCCATCAAAAAGAAAACTAGCAAGTAATTCTTCATGATGTCCTACTTGCTTGATGCCTTAGTCACTTCCACCCAATTCCCTAATATCAAAAACTAGTCTCTTAGGGATAAAACTAATGTATCCCATCATTATTCAAAAATGCATATTTTCAAATATATGAACCACATGTAATTTATTTGTGATTTCATTTATCCCACCTTGACATAGAACATAACTAGATTCCCCATGCCTAGAGTGCACCCCTTGATCAAAAGGTATGTGGAGATGATGGGAGATATTTGTTATTACCCTAACTGCACAGTAATTAGAATTGAGGGAATCATGTCCTCACCATTTAGACTACCTATGTATGTGTCAATCAAGTTGGTTGAAAAAGAAATCACATTCCATATATTTAATGGAATTGATGGAGTGTGAAAGAAAACAAGAAATGTCTTCCCCACCCCTTTCCCGTAATAATTGGAAGGACCACATTGCATGACTAGAAACAAGTTGATGTCATGTCTAGGCAAAGGGAGGCCTTTATTTTCCAAGTAGATGAATTGAGGATGTGGGATCCCAAGGGGATAGTGAGGGACCATTTGAGAGACAAGAAATTGATTAAGATAGTCTATGATCACATATACACTAGGGCAAGTGGCTTTGAGGAAGTGTTATCCAGACTCAAAGATTGTAATACAAAATTAGAACATAGATTGATAAATGAAATAAAACAAACAAAGGACATTTGTAAAATGCACCCTCTTTAGTATCATTTGCTGCCTTCCACCTCTAGATCATCTCAAGGACATCCTCAAAAAAATTTACCAGTACTTCAAGACCCTAGTAAATAGCAACAAGAAGAAAGGCCAGGTGAGGTAACCTCATCTTTAGGCCCACCAAAAGAACCACCATCTCTGGTGGATCATGTAGACATGGTGGCTCTTGAGCCATATGAAATAGTTGAGGCTATTTTCAAAGTTCTTGAAGAGGCATATGGCTTAGATAAAGAGGAAAAACATGAAAACCTTGACACCCAAGTGAGACAAGTTGTAGAGGCTCATGAACAAAAGGAGGGGATTGATAAAGATAAGGGAAAAGAACTTGAGTTAGCCTTAGTTCCAACTACAACTTAGAGCAAGAGAAAACCAGATTTATCCCTTCTCCCTACTAGGTCTAAGAAGCCAAAACTTCCATTTATCCATCTAGCTTAGGATATAAATCTGCTTAATGATGAGTTCCCCATCTATAAGTTAGTCAATCCAAATTGGTTCATATATGGGAAACTCCAAAAGATTCCCTCTATGGCCCATTCATTGACATTGACATAGAATATTAGTATTGATGTGCATGCAGACCTTTAACTATGGATTCTTAAAATGACGAAGGAACAAGAAGAAATAAGACTAGTGGAAGCAAAGGTTCCTGGTGACACAAAAATGGATGCTCTGGGGGAATCCAATGGTACAAATGTATAAATTCCAAAGATGATCATGTTCATCAAGCCCACCACTATAGTACATTTCAATCTAGACACTTTAGGTCTAGAAAATTTCACCACAAGGAAGGTTGTGGTGGGTATAGAAGAGTTCACCTTTTAAAAGGTGGAACCATTTGTAAGCCTAACTTTAGTGGGAGGATAGGAATTGGGAGAGCATCCCATTCACCAAGAGGATGTGGAGAGCCTAGTTGGGGCTCAATCATCACAAGCAATGGTAGGAATTAGGGGATTGAAATAATAGATTGCCAACTTGAGGTAGAAGAAGTAGATCCTTGAAACTCAAGCCATCTTATTAAGATGTTAGGTGGATCTTTTTTGACATGTTTGAGGCCCTAAAGGTTATGAAACTTAGGAGGGATGCCTTGACACAATATGCTAAAGTAGCTAGAGCCTTGGTTATATGATGGTAGGATTTAAAGGACCAAATTACTGAGCTAATCAATATGCTAGTAAAAAGATAGATCTCAGGATCTAGTACTATTAGCTTTGGACACTTGATTGCAATCTTAGGAATTTTTATTGATAATGTATAAACCCTGAGCACTTGGTATAATAATGTCAACAATCTTATGGAAGAAGATGAGAGTTTAATGCATAGAATTAAGAAACTCCTAGGGACCGTGCTAACAAATCCTTCACAACCCACCACCATCAGGCTAATAGATGATGAAGAGTTTAAACAAAGAGCCACTACCACCATTCATGAAATAAAAAGTCGTCAGGGAAAATCTAGAAGTGAGAATTCCAAGATCCTAGACATCATATATGATTTAGGAGAACAAATTGTAGAGGATAGAAGCATGAAGGAGGCTATGCTTAGGAATGATAAAGAGTTCAATAAGCTTATAGAACAAGAAGAAGGATGTCTAATGAAGCCTAAAGTAGATTTGGGACTGGTTAATGAATAACATATTAAGGCCAAAGACACCCTCTAATAAAAATAGATACATGGCCCAATACCAACCCAATAAAAGATTATATCATTGTATCACTTGTAAATTTGAATATTATATTATGTGTGCTTATGCTAGTCTGTTAGCATAATCACTTATGGGTTAGTCCAGTGTAAAGAGTCTTATGTGTTTCACTAAATTTTGAATTTATTTGATGTTTAAGGAGAAATAGAGATAAAGGGTAGGGATTAGAGATTAGAGAGAACCCAGATTGGTCACATTCCATATTTAGACAATGTTGAGCACTTCTCTTTGGCTAGGGAGGACTACTTGTGAATAATAAAGTACTACCACCAAAAATATTTATCAGTAGATATATTGAGTGAGATGCCAAGATACGTGCTTGTTCCTAGAAGTGTAAAACTTCCTTAGGGATGACATTCCACTTTTTGAAATAAAATGGTAATGAATAACAAAATGAAAGAAAGAGTAAGAGAGAGATATTCATATTGTTCTTACAATCTAAGTGTAGTAGAGAGTGACACAGTGTAGGTAATGTGAGTTATTGGTGTTTTTGGAGGTTGTTTAGGTAGGCTTAGAGAAGTTAGTGTAAATAAATAATCATTGATGTTAGTTAGTTTGCCAATATTGGTAAGGATATGTGACTAATGTCAGTTATGTGACCAATGTTGGTAGGGGTAGTAGGTTCTCAAGAGGTTGTAGGAGACTTTTTTGAGCTGGGAGGTAGATGTTGGTCAGCTTTGTGAGGTTTGGAAGTATCGTAAGGGAGTGGGTAAGACTCAGGTGGGTCTAGATAAAGGGTTGGTATGTTTGAAGCAGAGGGAAATATGCCCTTCATAGGAAGAGTCACAATGTTCATAAAATGATAAATAGTATAATGTAAAGTAATTGTAAAATAACTATTTAAAGGAATTATAAAACATAGAGATATACCTAGCTAGTAAAATGGATGAACCATGAGTGTCGAATACATGGCTTTGATGAGGCATGTTTGAAGAAATACATGAACAAAAAAGACAAGTGTATGTTACCAGTTTAGAAGAATCCAATCTCTATGAAGTATATCAATTCCTAATCTAGACTAATTTGTGTAGAGTAATAGTAAGCTTGGATGTAGAAATTTGAATACAAAAGCCTATACATGAATGATTGATTTGTTTTTAACTAACCTAAATATTCGCTTGGAATTTGGCTTAAGTAATTGAAGTTGATAATCCCACCGATGTCAATTGAGGGTTGATCAATGTTGATGGCATGAGAATAGGTAAAAGGGCTATTTATATCCTTTTTTCTATTCTTTCTCTTTCCAAGTGTGGTATCCATTAGAAAATGGTAAAATGTGAGGTTAAAAAGATGTAGTTAGTTAGGTATTTATGTTAGGGGTGAGAACAAGTCATGGGTAGTTAGGATTAGGAGACTAAGTCTTGAAGTGACTCATAGGGTAAGAATTAGTCTTAGGATGAGGTAACAATGAAAACATAGGTTAGAAATGTTAAATACTAAAAGGGGATCGAGGGGGGTTTTGATATAGGGAGTTATGCATGCATGTGACATAATTTTAGTGTCTATATTTGCCCCTTTTGTCTTGTAATTTGTACTAGCAAGTTATAAGAATAAAAATAGGAGTTGGATGCTCCAGGTATGGGATGAGGTATTCCCCCTCAAAATAGGAATTAATAGAGAAGAATCTAGAATCAGGTACCATTTTGATAAGGAGTTAATTAGGTGGGTGGATGTTGAGTGAGAATATGGTAACATCATTTCTTACATGTATATGACTATGAGTTATAGTCGACATAATCAATAATAGGTAAAGGCAAGGAGGACTTGGATATAAATAACCAAATCATGACTTGTAAGTGATAGCTGATAAGGTTAAAATGATCAAAGTTATAGCTCTAATAGTCTATGTGGTGTAGGTATATGAGGTAGGAAGTGCTCTTAGTAAACACAAAAGGTTTTAGGTGATAGGACTAGCTTGGTTACGATATAAAACACCTAATATACATGTGTGTGTATAATAGCTAACTATAGTAAGGTAGCATAAGTGGTCAAGACAAGTAATGCAAGGTTGGTTCAAAAGGTTCAATGGTCAAAGAGATATTAATCATCTTTGATTAGAGTCATAATGGGTGGAGATTTAAGTGATCTCTAAGGTTAGTTGTCATGGTTAGGGAGATATATGTGATCTCTAGGGTTTGTTATCATGGTTAGGGAGATATACATGATCTCCAAGTTGCCCTTGACTTAGGGTGTAGTCTAAAAGGTGGTGGTTGGGGTTGAAGACTCTAATTTTAAGGTTACCAACATTGATTATGTCACTGATGTTGGTAGTAAGTATTATTGACATCAGCTTCTTAGGTC